>JAUELD010007548.1:0-15225 GCA_031471615.1 Aglantha digitale
TTATGGAATAATTCTCACAAAAATATATTGAAGGTGATTATATTGGTTTGATAGTTAAATAATCTATAAAGCTAAGGCGTTAACTGCTGTTGTAGAATTTAATTACCTATGAGAATCAAATAACTGTTTCGACGAGCCTTGGTATAAAAGAAATTATTACATGCTATTCCTTCTCATATTATTTCCACGATTCTAGCAACGAAAATGGTGGTTTAAATATAAGATTTAGAAAGAACGAAAATCTCATACAAAAAAAATTATCCTAACTATATAATCTTAATTACATTTACTTTAGACTAAATTCGTAATTGCCACTTTTATTAGATTGTCGTATTATGATATTTTAACTATATTTTATTTTAATCATGATAATTAGATATAGTTTGATATAATGATATCGTCGCACCCACTTTATCTATTAGCCCAACACTGTATAAGTGGTATCAAAACATTATGTCGTGTTTATAGCATTCGGTTACCAGCACACCCTATTAGAGTGACGAGTCTAATCAGTGAAAATCAAACTCAAATATAATTCAAATTCAAGTCTAGAAGGTGCAAGCTAGCGTAAAAGATCAACTCTCAAAGGTGATTTGTTTTTTGTTTACTTGTAGTTTATGCATCTACATGAGTGTATTTACATTTCGATTTTAGGATACTTCCATTAACGTTTCAATATCTTCAACTTCTTTAGGTAATTCGCCAGTGAGTACAAACGGCCCATTCTCTGTCATTAAAATGTCGTCTTCCACTCGTATCCCGATGCCGTGATATCTATACACAGACAGAGTTACGTCAATAATCAAAACTCAACTAAGATCATACTATCCGACAAATGGTGGAATTAACTGAGAAACGTTAACATAAAATCAAGCCTCCAAATACCTAAAAATTTCCCTCAGACAAAATGTCAAATTTTGATTTGAAGGTGCGCTTTATTTAACGTAGGTATCTTATTTCTATTCCGTTTTATTAGTGGACATGAAATTCCTTTGATTAAATCTCGTAGAACAGAAATGAACTTAGAATTAACTCATCTAAAGAAATATTTAGTATCAAAATGATCAGGATTTTAAGCACTTTAGCATATTCAAAAAAGTCCTCTAGCATGCCCCACAACCATATTCAAAAATCTATCAGACAAAATCAGTCAGTTCATAACTAAATCTAACCGAACAAGGCCTTTCGGGTTTGGTTACTTGGTACTATGTCAAAAGGCAGTTTCTAAAGAAACAATTTCAGAAAGAGTTTTCAAAATGAATATTATCATCTTTAGTTTTGATACTCAGATTTGTCTATAAAACAGTTCTTCATCATTTTTAAATTACCATTAAATAAATGGATATTCTTTGAGTATATATCAAAGAATCTTACTTATGGGGTAAGTCAGTCATAGTCTTCGGTATATAAACACCAGGTTCCAAAGTAAACACCATGCCAGGTTGAAGAGGTAAACGTCGATGTAATAAAGGTGTGTCGTGTGTGTCCATACCTAGATAATGTCCAAGATGGTGTGGACAAAACCGTTGCACTTCCTACAATAAAATTGAAGATTGCGATGGTTATTTTTACTAAAAAGCAATCAAACTATTAGAATTGTCTGTTTGTTATTCCGCAATACAACATATGTTCGTTGGTCGTTTTAGCGTCGAGCACACTTACTCTTTTAAGTTGGTCTTCTTTTTGATGAGGTTTGATAAACCCGATCTCTAAAAAAATCGAAAAAGCAATTATGTACGATTAACTACTTTTTAAGTTGCGATTTTTCCCCTCTCAGTGGATTTATTATTAATGCTTTCCGTTTGAAAATCAATAAAAACAAAGTTTAAACAGAAAATCTACCAAGTAACAATAATAATTTTTTTCGATTTGATAATATACTCAGTTACTGTGGGTCTAAATTGGATTGAATTGTTACTTAAATTCGAAGAGTAATTAATATATTCTATACGCAAAACTTCAGAAACTTCAGAAATATTTATGAATATCAGTGCAAAATTTAAAGTTTTGTCCGATGAATTATTTTTTTCCTAACTAGAAATTTATGCGAACGAGCATTACCAATATATAATTCAAATTACCTTGTAGCTTTTCACCTAAGGAGATTAACATGATATGATGTAATTGATCCATTGAAACTCCGGGTCGACATGCCTACATAACATCGATACACGATTAGCTGAACTCACGAAACATTGCATTCAGCATAACAAGTGGAAGTAAAAACACTATAACAGCAGAGCTCTGATCGAATCAAAAACAACTTTTGTTAAATTTCTAATCTTTAGGGTTAGGGTCGTTTAATTTCCGAGCTCAGCAAATGGCATTGATTTTCGATGGTAGAATATATTTCACCATTCAAATTTGTATTTCTAAAAGCCCTACCTAGTTTCCAAGCCTTTATTTTTTTTATTCTCGAATTTTAGTGAAAAGGTTTACGAACTATAGAAACGAAATTTTTTATATGTTTGTGACACATACTTCTATCGGTAAAAAGGGGTAAATAAAATTCTGCAGTAAGTACATACGTCGAGACATATCTTTTGTACGGACAATACGATATTGTAGATAAGCTTTTGTTCTTCAGTGAACCTGCCATTGACAGGCCATGTGCGAGTGATGTCACTAGCGTAACCATTGAATTCACACCCACCGTCCATCAATACAAGATCACCAGAACTATTAAAAACAAACGTCAATCACTAGAAGAACTAACCTTGCTATAAATGGGCTTTAGCGTTATTAGATGAGCTATGGGTGATAGTTTAGATATGGTTACAACTTTTTATGAATAACGTGATACAACCTCCGAGTATGTTTCAAATTGAAATATTGAAAGACAGCTTTTATTACAAAAAGGTTTCTTAGTTTATCTAAAATCCAAACTTTCCATTGTAACTCCTTCGCAATAGGTTTGACTATCGACTTGAAGACTTTAAGAAAAACATTTTTGTGAAGAAAAATCTTTATTAGTTAGTTCCTTTATACTTTTTATCATTCTAATATGAATAGTTGAGATAATAAATGAATGACATCTAAAAAGCAACTGGGAATAATTTTTTTCAATAGGATATTTTTGGAAGCAATATCTTTCCACTCACTATAGATTTAAGTTTTTAGATTGAAGGAACTACGGAAACTTTCGCTACGTTTGCAGAGGTGAGATTACCTTAAAATATGAGTATTGTTTACATAATGAAGTGTGTTGGCACGGTTGCCACCAGCAACAACAGGTGGAAATGATAAACGTTGGGCTCCATTCAAACGACATTCGAATTCCAATAGCGCATGCAAATGAGATTCTGTTAGACCAGGTTTCGTATTCTTCATCACCTAAGCATCAAGACAGCGTTGCAATGAATGAACTTATGCTGCGTAGAGCAATTATAAACAATACTAATACTGTATATATATTGTATATACATTTCTTTTGGAACAAACTAACAGAACTAATGAAAAATATTTGCCTATATTTTTATTCATCAGGAAAAAAAGCAATCTGACGTGTATTTTTACAAGAAAAGTCCACAAATTAACAACAACAAAAAAGTATTTTCACAACATAATTCAAAAAGAAATATTTCAAACCTCAGCAAAAGCTTTACATGCTATCGATGCAGATTGCTTCATAACTTCTATTTCAGCATCACTTTTAATCAGGCGTAACATTTGCAAATTATGACCAATAGTAAACAAACCTAAGGTTATACATAAACCAATCATCATATATATAAGGAAACATAAGAGAAACCGAGGTAAATTCCTGCTCTATCGTCACAGCTTTAGAAATAGCAAGTTAATAGGACATGTAAATTTATATGCAAATCTTAATTTTGCTTTTATAAAAAAAAAAAAAATGAAGCAAAAGACGAAGTTTATCAAACAAAAAGTTACGTTTTTCTTATATTCTACACCTAAGAAATATAAATGTAAGTTTACAAATCTTCAAATATGTTGACTTATTCTTATAAAAAAAACAAATAAACATTCAACTGGTAGCATTTCCTTATAAAACTATAGACAGTGAAATAAAGAGACGAACTCTATAAATAAAGAATATTAAACTAAGAAAACCCTAGAAAGTTTTGCAGCAGTGTTATGTTCATTACTAATTATAATATCATAATAAAACAAGTTTCTTGTTGACAGAGAGAAAATCCTCTACCAAAATTTTTTGTTTGATAAACATTCGTGTGAAAGCGTTAAAAATATAAAGAAAAAAACTTTTTTAAAAAAAACTATGACAATAATTTAATGTTATAAAATCCATACCCTTTTTATGAAAAGAAGTTATGGTATAAAATCCATACCCTATTTATGAAAAGAAGTGATGGTATAAAATCCATACCCGTTTTATGAAATGAAGTTATGGTATAAAATCCATACCCGTTTTATGAAAAGAAGTTATGGTATAAAATCCATACCCTTTTTATGAAAAGAAGTTATGGTATAAAATCCATAGCCTTTTTATGAAAAGAAGTGATGGTATAAAATCCATACCCTTTTTATGAAAAGAAGTGGGAGTAACAATCTTCGAAATCTTAGTGCTATTCTCCCCATCCAGATTATTCATCCATATAAGGTGATCACCAGTACCGTATTTATCTTTCAGTGTTGTACTCAACGACGACAAGGGACGAGCCTAAAAGAATTGTTTAAAGTTAGTCTACATCAATTAAGATAACATAATCTACATAGGCTGGTAAGGGTACGCTTGAAAGTGTACAAACTAAATCTATGTGTTAGCAGACAAAATCTTAGAAATATGCTACTTTCGCAAGAGTGATGCGTTGTCAAGCGAGGTCATTCAACTAACTCGACCTGTACTGTTCTTTTAATTCTATTGTGCCTGTAAAAAGCTGAAACTTGCCCAGAGTTAGCTACATCACATGGGTGAAATCAATTTAGTTGAACCCATTGAACCCAAGTCTATAAGTCTATCTCATCTAGTACTCATAAAATTGTAGAAGTTTTAAAATAGCCAGACGAAATGGATTACTAAATATTAATCTTAAAGAATATTTCAATAATGAATGTTGGTGTAGATTTTTTAATTTCCTTTTGTTTTTCAAAAGTTAGAAAGTCAAATGAACAAAAATCCATTCTATATAATTATGTACATCTTATTATCTTAATCAATGTGTAACAAGATCAACCTACTTCATCGAACTTAAAGTATTTTTTAGCCAGTGCAACGCCGACCAATGGTCCATCCCATAGCTCTTTGTGTGGATCTTTCGGTTTAACAAACACAATGCACTGTAACTGTTTAGAAGATGCATTGTAAGCTATAATGGAAGAGACAAGAATATTAGAGACGGGGTAATACTTAAATAAGAATGCTATGAACAAAACAAGACAGTCAAAGCAGGTTACTGTTTTAATATACAGAAATTTCATAAATGTCTGTTAAAAGTCATGAGACGTTATCACAGTAATAGAAGTATATCATAAACTATAATATGAACTAAAGATATAAACTAAAGATATATACAACAACGCATCACTCTTGAGAAAGTAGCATATTTCTAAGATTTGGAGGTTCAAATAATGTTCATAGCATAAAGTTCACAGCAGTTCACTATAGTACTCCATTAGAAAAATTAAGTTGTTAATTTATATAGCGGTCAAGTTTTTCGAGCTGATAATCGGTAAAATCATTTGTAGAAAACAAAACTTTTTAATTAGATCCATAAGACATCATTAACAAGTGCTAACTTTAGTCGCGATCAGCAATTCATACTTACACATTACAAGTACAGCATCTGGTTCATTAATACCGGTCAAATATAAAAAGTCATTATTCTGATGGAATGGATAGCTAAAAAACACAACAAACAATTGATTCTTTAGGAGGAATATAACATGATTAATCATTACTGAATCATTATCGTAACCTTTAACAGGATCTGTTAAATATATCTGCTAAAATAATTAGCTCCCAATCAGGGTACAATTAATTTGCTAATAATTCAAGGTGTACTAATCAATTTCGCAAGCTATATACAAATAGTGGAAGACAATTAGCTGCGTCATAGAACTTACGGTATATCATTACTCATTATTTTTGCTGAGTTGGCAGGAACGATGACAACATGATCGTTGTATTGTTTTCCATTATATGAGTTGCTAAGCAAGCTGAATGAAAAAATGAAAAGGCAGCTTTAGTGCTTAAAGTTTATGTGAATAAAACTTTCTTCTTTTAATAAATTTATTGAGAATATGCATATAAAGGAAAAGACTTCTATAGGAATAAAAATATTTAAATTTATGTGGATTCGTATTTATCTTTTATTTTTTATACAATTCAATATTTTTAGAAAAGCACTATTTATAAGAACTATTTAAAATGAAGGATTAGTAAACAAAGAAATGTTAAAAATGTTTGTTGGAACAGCCTGCTTTGAAGATATTATGTGTAACTATTTGAAGATTGTTTAATTCTACACCACTCTGCATATTGCAAAAAATTGTAAAACTGACTTGAACATATTTTTATCTTTAGTTCATTTATTTAAAAATTGAAGCAAGAAATACGATTTGATAAAATAAAATAACATTAAAATTAATCCGCCCACAAAGAAATATTAATGATATTTTTAGTTCTAATAAGATATTTATATCACTAACAAACGTCAAGAAATTGCAAACAAGTAAAGTTAGGTAAGAATATTAAGCAGAGAGAGAGAACTACTTACATACATCATTAGGTTACGTCGTCGCACTTTATATTCTGCATGAGAAATACCAGGTGTGGCTAAAAAAATAATGAAGAATTCAGATGATTCCTAATTTTTCTAAAATGCGACAGTGTACACTACTTTTTGGTCCATTGAATCTTAGGTGCCTACATTTTTCTCAAACTTCTTGTCTTTTTTGACAGTTGAAAAAGTCTAAATTCAATTGTAATTTGTGGGAGATTCATAAGTTTAGTAGTAATGAAAATAAATTTGACCACAATTTATCACATAAGAATTATTATATGATATAAAATAGCACATCCATTTTCACAAAAATATGTTATTACAAAGACAAAAACGGCCTGTACTAGAAGCCATTTTAGAACTATTCTAAGATAGTAAGATTCTTTCCCATTCAATAGGATCAAGTCAGTCTACCATCATATGCAAAACAGCTATTATAAGAATTACAAGAAATATATACCCCCATCATTGTTTCCACGGACAAATTGATCAAAAATAAACAAACTTCTGTTATGATCAGTACTTATTTTATCAGGCTGCAAGTACTGAAAATAATACCCCAAAACTAAATATACGCTGCCAATTAAACAAAAACAACAAAAACCCCATTTACAAATGGCAGGTTTCATAACACGTTCAATGTTGCCATGATGTGCATGTGAGAATTTATCTCAGTCAATAAAGAAGTTCTTCTTTGGAAATATACTTTCAAATTATTATTATTTCCATGCTGAAAAAGAGGAGTTCAGTGAGGTGAAGTTGTTCTTCAAAAAATCATACATAAAATAATCATTCACAATATAAAAAATAGCAGATAGGTTTTTCGATTAAATCTTAACTTTAAGCAGCATCAAAATCATTTATATAGCATTATTAATACATTTAAAAATTTAAGAATTAGATTTTTCTAAAAAAAAATAAACATTCAAACTTCATTTCTAAAATTTTAGTTAGAGAGCTTCAAGGTCATCTTGGGTGAAAAAAATATATTATATTCATTATTTTAAATATTATAATTTTTTTAAATAATTAAATTTTTAACCAAATTTTTGTTGAAATCATTAATTGAAGCTACATATCATAAAACAACTTGCTTACCATGTTCTATAGAAGTAAACATATGTGGATGTGTATAGGGAGTGGGCTGACCAATATCTGGAAAAGTTTGTTCAGCTAGAGTATATGTTTCATTCAAATATTGAGGAACTACAAGATAAAAAAATATAAAAAAGTAAAAAATTCCCATTAGTAATCTCAGGTTGGTTTTACTTGCTATACAAAGAAGAACTCCACTTAGAATTCGACAAAAAAATTTATTTCAGAATAGCATGAAAACTTCAAAAAGTTTAAATTATATTTACACATATTAAAAAAAAAAAAAACAATGGGAAAAATTCATTGTCCTACCGTGAAGTTTTTCAGTAGTACTTTTATTTTTAAGTGTACTGGAAACACTATCTTTAAGATTTGGTTGAATCTCAAAATCTTTTTTTGGGTCTATAAATTGACAAAACAGAATTTTTCAAAAACATGTTAAAATTAGATTGATTAAAAAAAAATTAAATAAAATATGAGTAATATTAAAGCTGACAGTAGAAAAATACAACGCACAAACATTATAACTAACCATCAATAAAGAGAAAATACCTGAAGAGACATTTTTTATAGTTGAAAGTGACAGCGACTTGCTGCAAAGTAGTTGCATGTATTTATCTGAAAGAGAAGTTGAATCAGAAAACAATTCCTTATAACACAATGAAACTGGTAGTAGGTTAACTAGGTTCATTTAAATCAAATTTAATTTAAAGAAACCTTGGGTAAGGTGAGTTTATGATCATAGTGTCTGCCTGGTTTCATTTTTTATATAATTTTTAATAAGACTTTAAAAATATTAAAGCTGCTAATATTTATAGGGATTTGATGAGATGAATGTTGGGCTTGTATTAAAGAGCTTCAAAAATTATGAAAACAATTTCATGCAAAAATCTTCTTTCATTCTCAAGTCATCATTATTTAAAATTGTCATTTTCAGCTATTTCGATTTGAATTTCAAAGTGAATTTTCTGGGTCATGATTTTTGATGAGTGACATCATGATTTTTGATGTCATCTTGGTTTGTGATGGGTGACATCATGATTTGTGATGTCATCTTGGTTATCCCTGGTACCCAAAAAGCACTTTTATAAGTTTTAAAGATCTTTAATAACTTGTCTTATCAGCTTGGGTTACCTTATAATCATAACATACAAAAAGATTGAAAATTTTAAAGAAGATTTACATTTCGCCCAAGACATTCTATGGCTGCTTAATGTTGACAGAAATCGTCCAGCTTTTGAAGAAAAAGCCATAGTCTGAGTTGATCAGTTTTTCTAAAAATACAACATAAAAGAAAAAATATTAAGACAAAACAAAATACAAATAACTAAGTTATTATTGTGACATGATATTAAATTTGATCTTTCGCTATTATAAAAAAAAACAAATTTGTAACAATTCAATTGTAAAATAACAAATAACAATAACAAATTTTTATTTTATTCATATTTACACAAATTCAATCTGATTTTATAAGTGGAATCTCACAAGGACAAACAAGATCTCACAACCTATAACAAGCTTTGAGCTACAAATATTTTTTAATGAACTGATCAGGGCATAATGTGGGAATATAGACATGTGAGCACATTCAATTCCCTATTAATGTCTGAAAAACGAGCTGAAGTTAAAGCTTTGCTTGCATAGCATGCATGAGATAACAACATTATGTTAACTAAACAGTTATTTGTTCTTGTATGAGATGAAATGTAAAGCACCTGATAAGTTTTATATTTTAAAAATTAGAAGGATGCAAATGTATTATCGAAAATAAATAAATTTGCATCCTTCTAATGAAAAAAACAGCTTTTCAAATTGTACTGTCACTAATACATTTGAATCCGTCTAATGAAAAAAAAAAAACTTTTCAATAGCTGGAAAGAAGTTGTCACATGCTACACCTAATCTATCACCAGGACACAAAAACTACAATTTACTAAAAAAACGTTTTATTAGATGACAAAAAAATTACAAATTATAAAATTATTTATGTTACAAATTTATAAACAAAATATAAATAACTTTTGCAAAAAAAATTGGGCTTTTATAAATTCCTAGATTCAATCATTTTAGCACAAACAGAAGTTCAATGCAACCAATGAAAAAAAAAATGAAACAAAAAGACAGGTAATCTATTATACTAGGTGTTTGTAGACCTGAAAAATTGAGATTGTAGCCAGTTGAAATATAAAAACTTAGGTTAAGTTTGCATAATCAAAACAAAACAAAATTACACGTTTTATACAAGATATCTTTAAATAAAATAAATAATTAACCCTGAAGATTATACATATATATATATACTGTACACATTGCTTTACTGTAAATAACATAAAAGAGTTTCGCAAATACCATGGGTAGTAAGATTGGAAGATAGCTGACTAAAATGACCACTCAGGTATTTCCAATATAAATTTCGTTACCTTAAGCTGTCTTGACTAACTCATCAGATGAACAGTAAAAATTAATAAATCTTTTAAATCAAGTGAAAATTAAAAGATCAATTCAACAAATTGAAATAGTCAGATCTTGACGGGTAATTTAATTATATCTTGAAAAACTAAAAAAGGTCCGAGTATACTTATTTGATATTTTATTAAATCAAATAAGGACGATTTTGTTTTACTAAGTATATTATATATTGGCATAAATTATATTTTTATTAAATTAAATTATGACAAGCATTAACACAATCCTAGAATTACGTCAAAACAAAACATCAGATATGTCAATATGCATAGATGTTTAATTTACACATCATATCCAAACTTATAAAAATATAAAAAATATTTTTTTACAGAGAATCATATAAAAAATATTTATAACAAACATTAAAATTTATTTTAAATTTATATAAAAATTTTTAATCAGTCAAACTTGTTTGACACATTTGATGACAAAAAATTGTTCCTGGGGACTTTTAATTTAGATTCATTTTTATAGAATAGGGACCTTCAATCATGTTGTCATTATGCAGGTATTCAGCTTAATTTTACACCTGCACAGGTTTGACTGTATTATATATAAAAAACTGATTTATTATAAGCTATCATTTTAAAGCACTAATCGTTCTTCAATCTACCTAACAATGCATCTCGCACTAAAAGGCTTGTAGAAGCAGCTGGCATCACTTTCAAGTAGGAAGCCAATAGACCAGCATATATTTTTGGGAAGCCACCTGATTTGTACAACTGTTTTAAGGCTGAAACAGATGATTTTGCTACTCCATCAGCTGCACGAGAAACTTGCATTTGACGACGAACCACATCAAGGGGATGGATAGCCTTTAACACAAATAAGTTATACAAAAAAAAAATGTTGATGACAGACCATATGTAAACCATGATAGTTCATGTAAATCACAGGTTTTGTTTAACAATAATTTATTGGTTTATTGATTGTGGTATTATCAACATTGATATAATAATACAACAAACTATATCAACTGTTCAAAAGTTGGTTTTGGTAAAATTATTGAAAATTCATCAAGCTTGTATTTAATTTACTACAATGCTATTATTTATGATAAATATTATAGATATTGTCAAAATAAATAAATTTAGTAACAGTCCTTACAAAACTTAATAATTCTTAATCTAAAAATCATAAATCAAAGTTATAGTTGTTTTTTATACTGTCTGATTGTCCTTTTACTTTCATTTACACATTACGGAGGAGAATAATTGGAAACAAAAGTTATTGTAAATTTTCGTTAAATAAAAGTTATACCGTTTGCGCAACCATACCAGCCAATGCACCACACATTAAGAATGTTGATGGATTAGAAGAATACTTGCTGTTTAATGCATTCAGTTTCAAAACATCATAAACACTTTGCTGCACACCAAGGAATGGTCCAATTGATACCAATGAAGGTGACAATCCTTAAAACCAATGAATATATTTCAAAAAAGTCAAACTTACCAACTGTTATTAGTTATTATTTATTCCATAAAAGATTGTGACTTTTAGAACATCTATTTGTTGTTTATAATGCTTCCCTTTCAATTTTACAATGGAAGGAAACTTAGAATAATAAGAACATAAAAAACATCAAATATTATGTACCTTTGTACAAACCTCTCCAGCCTTCTTCAAATCGTATCGTCTTTAGTGCATTGAAAACACTGCTATATTGAGTAGTATGTTGTGAAGCAGTGTTTTGAATAGTCAATCTAGCTCTTACTACATCCAATGGATGCGTTGCACTAGTGGCAATAACCCCAGCAGTAGCACCAGATAGAAACCTCCACAATGGTTGGTGGGGATTTTTACCATTGTCGACTGGAGTATACTATAAAGATAAACAAATGCACTGAAAATTGTGATAAAGAGGGAAAGATTCAAAACCATGGTTATGTTAGACAAGAAAGAGTATTGAAAGCATTTAGATAATAAGTTATTTTTAGCATGAATCTTCAAAGAGTGATGTTGGTGAAACTGATCTTGACAACAAAGAAATATCAACTGAATCATAGAACAGAAAATAGCAACAATCTTCAAAGTCACAGCAACAAAATCATTGCGACAAACACACTGCAACAAACACACTGAAACAAACTCACTTTAAACAAACTTTAAATTCAATAAAGAAAGATTTTATCACAAAATAACAAGGGGCAAAGCCTTTAATCAGATAAAAACAAAATAGAATGAAACAAAAGATAAGCCATAAAAAACAACTTGTGCCACAGATATTAACACAGTTAATATTTAGTATAATATTTTTAATATTACCAATATTATTTTAACTTCAATTTCAAGATCTGAAAATTTCCAGACTATAGTCAGAACAAAAAGAGATTCTTAAAAGAAATTATACAAAACACATTTATAAAGGTAAATGTAAAGCAAAAAAGTCCAGTATACAAAATGCCACCAATGCTGAATGTAACTATTTTCAGCTATAAAGATTTTATATGAATTTCTGAAAAACTGTTTTTTTGTTTTTGGCGTTCCTCCATCAGTACTAAAGACAAGAAAAATTATGGAAAGGCTGTGAAATATTCTCTTGTAATTTTCGTTTAGATTTGCTATAATTTTATCACTCAAAATCTATTATTAGTTTGAAAATAATAACAATAATGTTGACACCACCACTTCAAAATAACGAAATAGAGAAATATATAACAAAGAGACTTTGCTATCAGTATAAACTGAGCTGTTGAAACCATATAATATATTTCATATAAGACCTTACATATATTGGAAATATGTAGAATATCAGAAAAAACTAAATTCTGAGTCTAAAGGATAATGGGAATCGAATAGGGAATAGTGCTGACACTGATTATTATTTTATATTTATACATTTCAATATGAATTTTGTAGATGCTATGAATATGGTAATAAAACAGTTAGGCAGTTAGTAACGAAGATGTTAACCAAGATGTTAACAAAGATGACAATAATGGTGATACACATATTTATAGTATGCTGAATAAAATGCCAAAATTATATGGCTACATACCTTCGTTTAAAAATCAACACAATAAAACAAAAATGACAATTTACACATACCTTTATCATTCTCGAATAGACCAAACAAACAACAGCAGATGTAGGAAATATACGAATACAATTTGTTAAGTTTCCACTAAACAATCCTTTGACACCTTCCATTTTGAAAATTTTACGGAACCTTCTCGAAATTCTGACTTTCTCTGTAGATGTCTAAAATCAGTTTAATTATCAAATAGAATATTTCTCTTATATGTACCAAATTTGATATAGAATGTTGAAAAGGACTTTGAGCAGTCTTCATAAAGGACACTGTTGCGCTGGATAAAGTATATGAAGATTTGATAAAAATAATAAAATATAAAAGAAAGTTAATTTACCTGAGCTAGAATCTTAATTTTTTCAAGTGGAGCAGTCAACGTTCTTGATGCAACACCACCTGCACCACCTGCTAACATGAACTGAAAAAGGGGCATTTCACTAGGCGGTATGGCTGCTGGCACTATATCAGAACCAAAATCTAACCCTTCTCCGAATGCCCATTTGTTGACAATTGCCTGAAAGTTTGGAGATGGTAAATCAGAAAAAAATACACAAAACTCTGTAAAATCAATTTGGCTATTGCCATCCAAATCCATATTTTTAAGGATTGCTTCTGTTTTTCGTGCTGAAATTTGAATGTTTAATTTTATCAAAACATCTTTGATCTCATCATGGGTTATAAAACCACTGCGATCTGTATCGATTTCATTGAAAATTTTCTCCAGTCTCAACTTAAAAAACTGTTTGAATCCATGAAAATTCATTCCATGATTAGTTTCAACTTCACACAGATGAAATGAATCTTTATCAGTGTCATCAAGCGCGATATTCAACTTCGAGCAACAACTGCATAGTTCATTCCAATCTATACGATGATCCTTACTAATGTCAATTTCATTAAACACATCCTGTAATTTGCTTTCTAATGACATTTCTATCAATAATTATAAAAAAGATTCAAATCTTAATAATAGAATCCTAAAATATTTGAACAAAAGGGTCAATATTTTTGAAAACAGCAAATTTTAAAAATGTTTCACAAGACAAATAGTTGTTTAGTTTTAATTTGTTATTTCAAGTTTGCAAGTCACCCTATCGATTTCTAATGGCTATTTGGTTGTCTTTGTCATCAATACGCTGATTGTAGGCATATTTATCAAATATTAAATTATATATTTGTGAAATATTATTATAATAGAATAAGTTTCAACAGTAGCATGTATAAAATAATGAGGTCAAAAGGATAAAGAGCAAGAAACGACTTAATTTTTTTTCTAGATAAAATTAGGCAGATAAAGATAAAGTAAAAACAATTTAAAAAAGGAAATTTCCCAGGTGCATTTCAATCTTAGTATTATAAAAAGACTATTAGGTCGAAATTAAACTGAAGTTGATAGTTCAGCAATGTAGAAAAATATAATAATTAATGTTTTCCAGAGATTTGCGGTAACCTGAAACCTCAATTCCACCCCTTCTAACGTACTGGAATCTTTACATTAGATTAGAACTCGTTAGAAAACGTGAAATGTGAACATCAACATCGTTAATTAAAGTTATTTAAAATTAAAGACAAACGTTTTTGCTTGTAGAATCTTTTTTAATAATAACTTTTTAAAAGTCTTGTTAAGTGGAATATGGCTTAAGCTTTGCCAGAGAACCTGTTGCTTTAGATACTGGGCCATAATTTTACATCAACTTACAGTAAGACTCTCAAGCTTATTTCAATGCAGAAACTTAATCTGCAACAAAAGCTATCTAATTAAATTGTATAAGTACCAAAATGAGATAAAATTCTTTAGTTGTGTTCCTTATTTAGAATCCACAGTCAAAAACAAATTAGGCAAACAATATTAAACTCAGACAGGAAAATAACGAAGCAGTAGGTGTCATAACCAGTTCTTAACACAAAATATAAAACTTTACA
>JAUELD010007769.1:0-12373 GCA_031471615.1 Aglantha digitale
TTCTTGTAACGTTTCCTTTTGTTTCATGTAACGTTACAAGAAAACCATTTCCTGCTATAATCATGTAGAAGGTCACAAATCATATGACAAAATATGACTTCGAATCTAACCGACATTGAACTTAAAACTGCCACAGTATTTTTGTGTTTGTAGCGACTAGTCACTAATCAAGGCAAGTACAATATTATGACTCCAGTTGCCTTGTATTATATGTATTTATGCTAATTTCCATTTTATCTTTTTGATTCCAACTTTAATGGTTTTATTTTAGTTGCTAAAATTGCCTACTAAGGAAAGTGTTTATTTGCATGAAATTGTATTTTTTATAGTATTTTTACTTAATTCTTTATTTTTCACTTGGCTCTGTAAGTACATAGTGAAGGATATTAGAACAGCACTATTTGTTTAAAATACATTTAATTATTTATCTGATTCATTATAGCTATTACTCTTTTAAGGTGATTCATTAACTATAGCTGTACCGTACGTCCAGTCAAAAAACCCCTTCAGATTGATTCTGTTAGCCGTGCATTTGTTTTATGCTATTAACAATATTGATAAAACATATATAAATTTGAAACAAAATATTTTTTTTTATTAATGCAATTATCTAAGTGCTTTCATAGTAGATGATTATTTACAAATATAAACAATGTTAAGTGTGGAATTTACTAGTAATCATTAACAGAGTCGTTGAGTATATTAATGGGATGTAAATATATTAAACTATTCCCCTGGAGGCCAAAAAAATTGTTTTTTAAAAATAATGATTTTCTTATGAAATAATTCTTATAGAGAAAAAGAAAACTTGCACATTAACTAAGATACCCCTGTATGTGATTTATTAGCAAGAAGGAACTTCATTTGGTTGTAAATAAGATTTATGCATTAGTAAACATAAAACTTTTAAGCAGACTATCAGCATGTTTATATTGAAAATGGTAAATTTTAGTGCCTATTAAACTTGCAAATAAATTAGCATGGGTTTAATTTTTGCAGGAAATATTTTTTTTGCAGAAAGACGTGCATGAAATAATATTTGATATTGACACTTCACATTTGTGTGAAGTATCCAATACCTTTTTTTAAGAGTCACTCTTCCGAAAAAATCATAAAAAGTTTTTTTTTAAGTGAAATTTGTTTCATTTTTTTTTGTACTGAAGGATAAAAAAGTGAAGGATAATTTGATTATATGATTTCTTCATTCACACAATACTTCTAATAGCCGCTTCTTTTGGTCATTTTTATATGTTTCAAATAAAGCTATATTTCCTTTGAGTTTTCAAGCTATTTACTGTATGAAAGATTTATAATATATGAATCTGAAAAAGTAAAAAGTGAATCAAAAGTTATTTCATTCTTTTTGATTTGGATATCAAAGGAATAGGTAGCTTTCTTTACGATACGCACATGTGGTTATATTCCCATTTAAATCTAAAACTAATTTTGATTCAAGGTTGGTTGGTCTTAGGACGCATTTTCTTGTAATTTCTGTGTTCACTAAAATTTCGATATAAAAACTTCTGTATCGTAAAGAAACAAAGCTGCTGTTTAGACTTAAAATTTACACCCCTTCAATATAAGGTACATAAATTAGATAATTTGTATGAAAAGTTGTAAAAACAAAATAAAAAGAAATACAATCCTTTGTAATTTTGGGCTCAAAGAGCATTTCATTTTGGTTAATCTATTAATCTCAAATAATTAATTTGAATTAATTACCAGACAACCTCAGACAAGGCTTGAACAACAAGCTTGTCAGTGAAAATTTACCAAGAATATTATATGTCTTTATGCATGTTCTTTCAAAATATAAATGTCTTTCAAATGTGGACAGTGTTGGCTTTTTTTTATTGCAAAAAACCCAATTTGTTCTTGGCAGAAAATATTATTTAAAATTCATTTGCTTTTATATTGTTGTGTCTTGTCAGTAGTGTCAAATTACCTGTGTAAGAATAGATAAAATTTTTTTAGTATTTGTAACTGATAATAATGCTGATAGACCTAAAAAAAGTTTCAGCTGTTTTATTGCCTTCTAAGAAATTCTACAATAGTTAATAAAATATTTTTACAAAATTATTTTATTTAATTGATGTGTCTTTATACGTAAAATTAGGGTATTAACATGAGATTATTAATTAAATAAATTTATCTGACACACGAAGCAGACAACATATGACAGCAATCTGTCTTAACCATGGTAAACTTATGTAAGAGGCTGGCAATCTCACATAAAGCTACTCTTATAGGCTAGTTGTTGACGCCAATGTGTTGTAATAATAAAAAAGTGATGACTAAAGAATTATTAACAAAGTTGTTTAAAAAACAATAATTATTTTTTATTATTGTAGCTCTATAATTATTATTAACTTATACACTGTAATAACTTTCATAATACTAATTAAGTTTCTCCTAATGAAATAAATGTAATTTATTACAGCCATTTCTGTTGTAATAAAACTTCCATTTAACAGCATGGAAAGTGAAGTTATTAATATTATTTTCTTTAAATTATTCAAACCTATTGTTGTTTGTGCGAACATAAAGGTTTTGATATTAACAAATTCAATTGGTCACTAAGGAACCAATTCCTAGTAGAATTGGTATTTAATTTTCAAACAGATCATATAAAAAGATCTTTAAAGTTTGCGTTTATATTCGATGTGGAAGGACAAGCATTTAAAATTTATAGTTAAATCTTCTGATTAGAATTATTGACAACGGTTATATTTTTATACATACATATTTATCTTATATAAAATAGACAGCAGACAGCATGCAATAAAAAAAACTTTGCTATGGAATTTCAACCAGTAAAGGGGTTTTCTGTTATGCAAAAACTAAAGAGGACTTTCAGTCAAAATGAATTTGACTGCTTGCAACTTTATGAAAAGCCCAGCGAAAAGACAAAAACTGAAGTTTCAACTGCAAAACAAGAAGAAAAATGCATTCGTAATAATGGCAGTAACTGTAGAAATGGGTTGTTTAGAAGAACAATGTCACAGAATGAAATTCCTGTGCAGCATTTTCAATACTCTGGACTGATGCCTGTAACGAAATCGAAATCCACTCCAAATGAAAGTAGTAGTAAACTCCAGAAAATTGTAAGTTTATCATTAACCATGTTATGTACTTTAATGTTAGACCTTAAACCCAATTTAATTTAAACCCAAAACTTGCTGCTATTGCAACTTCCAAGCTCAATATTGTTAAAAAACTGATTTAAAAAAACAACAACCTGAAATGATGTTTTGAAAGTTTAATATCTTTCCAAGTTTTAATAATTTTTTTTTTTAATACTTCTTTTGTTCTAAATTTAAATGGATTTGATAAATTGAGTTTTCCAACATCAATGCAACAGCAAGAGTCTGAATATAGTTTTAGCTATGATTAATAGCTTCCAAAAGTTCAAAAACTTCAACTAGTTGAAGGTATTATTATGTACTTTGATATAAAGATCATTGTGAAAATATATGGCTAGCTATTAAATAAAATTCTATCATTATTCACTATAATGGAGGAGAGCTACATTAGTGATTTCGTAAGAAAACTAAACGTATGATTGCTGCATTATTAATTACGTACGTCTACTAGAAAACTACATAGTCTCTATTTTGTGATTTTTTATTTTACTTGATTTAGAATTTACAGAACTTATCCTTATTAAAACTTATGAAACTTATTATCTAAGAAATTGTCACTTAACTTAAAATGGTGAAAATAGAATGGATAGGAATTTTCGTACCTTTTTTCATGCTCTGTAATTCTTATCACTTGTAAAAAGTCAAAACCCAATTTAATTTAAACCCAAAACTTGCTGCTATTGCAACTTCCAAGCTCAATATTGTTAAAAAACTGATTTAAAAAAACAACAACCTGAAATGATGTTTTGAAAGTTTAATATCTTTCCAAGTTTTAATAATTTTTTTTTTTAATACTTCTTTTGTTCTAAATTTAAATGGATTTGATAAATTGAGTTTTCCAACATCAATGCAACAGCAAGAGTCTGAATATAGTTTTAGCTATGATTAATAGCTTCCAAAAGTTCAAAAACTTCAACTAGTTGAAGGTATTATTATGTACTTTGATATAAAGATCATTGTGAAAATATATGGCTAGCTATTAAATAAAATTCTATCATTATTCACTATAATGGAGGAGAGCTACATTAGTGATTTCGTAAGAAAACTAAACGTATGATTGCTGCATTATTAATTACGTACGTCTACTAGAAAACTACATAGTCTCTATTTTGTGATTTTTTATTTTACTTGATTTAGAATTTACAGAACTTATCCTTATTAAAACTTATGAAACTTATTATCTAAGAAATTGTCACTTAACTTAAAATGGTGAAAATAGAATGGATAGGAATTTTCGTACCTTTTTTCATGCTCTGTAATTCTTATCACTTGTAAAAAGTCTGTGAATTCTTTGTAATCTTCAAAATTCTGTGTCACAATTACTGACTTGATGTTTTCAATGATATTTCACATATTTTGGCGAAAATATTCGCAACCACAATGTAGGTTTGTGCTTTTTCTTTGCGAAAATCAGCAATATAGTTTTATTTATGTCTAGCTTATTTTGACTGGGGTCAATGTACTTAGGGTATTATTGGGGTATTCTTGGGGTAAGCAAATAAATTTTAGAAAACCAAAGGAGGGAGGCGTGGCATTTTGAATCAACCCCACCCTTTTAAGGTTAATTCAATTTTTTTTACAAGTTTTAAAACTGTTTTGACTTAGGTCTCTTAGAAAAAGCTTCTTAAAAGATTTAATATCGTAAAGTAAAAAACAACAATTAAAGCAAGAAATCTTTCAATGTTCAATAATGTACAAATACTTTTATAGTTTTATGCTCGTTTGTGATGACATCAAGGTCGGTTATCCTTGGTACTCAGAAAGTGCTTCTACTTAGAAAACTGGTTGAGTATCAAAACTTCAAACACTGGTAACTTGAGAACGAAAAAGGTTTTTTGCCTTAAATAAAAATTATTTTTCATAGATTTTAATAACTTTTATATATACACATTAAGCGTAACTTGTCATAACCCATAGCCCACAGTAAGCCCAGCTTTTTCAACTTGTCATATTAGCTTTGGATCCTTTTAAGTACACAATAAAAATAGTAAACATAGCCAACAGCACAAAAACAACAAATATTAAGAACAAGAGACAGAATAACAACATCCACTTTAATCTAATATATTACAGATTGGACTTGCCTCCTTTAAACTATACTTGTCAATAATTCAAAGCTTGTGTTTGCAATATCTTTGTTTTCCTAGATCCTCCATGAATTCCCCCATGAATAGCTTATGTAATGTAAACATTAATGTTGCTTATTTCTTAAGTAATAATTTAAATTGTTCTTGATTAATGTAATTTTATTAACAATGTTATTGACAATGGTTAATTGATTGAGTGGATCTCTGTAGAGTTAATGTTATTGCACTGCACTAAATGCACTGTCATCAAAAACATTAAAAAATTTGATCCATTTTCTTTTTGTTATAATAATATTTCTTGTTGAATTTTTACCTCAACTAAATGTTATTCTTTTAGTCTGAGTTTTTTTATATGAGAAAATATTTCTGTAGAGTTATAAAGTTAATTGCACTGCACTAAATACACTGCCATCAACTTAATTAAAAGAAAATGTTTTTGATCTATTTTCTTGATGTCATAATAATATATTTCTTGTTGAATTTTCATAGCTGCAGTAATATCATGTTTTAAGCTTTTGTATTACAGTGGAATTTTTTGTATTTTGGTATTTATTACTTGTATTAAAGTTTTGTCTAAAATTAGTTCCTAGATATTGGGTGAATCGACTAAGTTCGTTTATATTGAAATGTCATTTCAAAACAAAAAAATCATGTGTTTATAATCTCTTCCCAATATAGTGCTCTTACAAAAATAATATGCTGGCTTTACTTGAAGAGACGAAGGCTATCATAAATTAGAGTAAATTCAAGCTGATAAAGTTGTCTAAAGTTGGGCTTGTATTAAAGAGCTAAGAACTTTTTTTTTATTTCATGCAATAATATTTTCTCGTACTCAAGTTATCAGTTTTCTAATGTTTTATTTTAAGCTTTTTCGAAATTTTGTGAAATACAAAGTGAAAGTGTAATTTGGATTTTTTTTTATTTTATTCCAGTTTTAATAATGAGCTGCACATTTCTACTTTATTATTGCTTCATTAAAAATTATAAAAGAGTAGATAAAATAATATAAAGATAAATATTACATGTCATCATATATCCCAATTAAAAGCATTATAAAATAGCATTGATAATTTTGAATAGATAAATAAATTCTTCTTTTACAATTAATAAAAATAATATGTTTTTAAAAAAAAAAAATTTTCTTAACTGAAGCTGGCAAGTAACAACGTTTTATAAAAAAAATAAATATTTTAATTAAAAGTCATATAGTGGGATAAACATGTTTTTTATTTTATTATTTCATCATTGTTATGGCAACACTGGGAAAGTAGAAAAAAATGACTTGCTGTTTAGAAAAAGAGCTGTTAGAAGTGAAACATATGATAAGACTAAAAGTAGTCAAAAGGAGAACTTTATATTTCCTAGAAGTTTTTTTTTAATCCATTTATCTTTATTTATTTTGAAAGAAGCTGTCATTTTTATTGCTATGACTTTATTTTCTATTTTTTTGTTTTGTTTTGTGTGATTCTCTGTAAGAATTAACTGTATTAAAATAGTATTGAGTTAAATTAACATGCCTCTCACTACAAAATGCCACAATGAATTTAAGTGATATGTTGTATTAAAATAAGTTTCTAGATTATTTTATTAGTAAAGGTGCTACCAGTTGTTCTCTTAGTATTCAATTTAGTTTCTCCTTTTGAATCACAATTTATAAATATTTTATTTATATAGCCAGAGGTTTTTTTTGGCAAAGTTTAAATAGGATATCCTGTTAAAGATCCTGTGTTCAGATCATGCTAGTTGCAAACTGAGTCTTTAAAGTTAATATGTATTTTACTTTTAAAACTGGTTACTATAATCTTTAATAAAGAGAAGGAGGTAGGGTAGCAAGGGAATACGCAATGAAAAAATACCCCAACATCTTGAATTCAAGATATTACAAAAATAGAGTTAGCAGTTTTGACATGAAATGTAATAATAATTTGGATCAGGTTTTTATGAATTGATCAACTTTTTCACAACCATTCACACCAATCAAGTTTTATTTATTGTGCATTTCATGTGTGGCTTACATAACTTCTTGGCTGTGTATTACTTTCATAATGTAAAAACCCTAATGTTTTGTTTATATTTGAATCACTTCGCAGTGCTAGACATTCTAACATAGTTAGAATAGTTTTATGGTTTTCTACATTGAAAGAAAGAATAAGACAAAAAATGGTAGTAATTATCTATATTTTTAAAAACGTTTATAATTAAATTTTTGATTGCAGTTGAAATTATCTATTTCCTTCAGCATTGATGATAGTATTATTTTTATTTAGCATGTCATGATAGATAACTTTATAAGTTTATAAATACTGCGACAATGTGGCTATTCCCAACTAGAAATAAGATGAAGCGTGCACAATCTTTCGCAGATATGAGTTCTACTAGAGATAGTGATATTAATAAAAATCTTAAAAAAGATAAGTTAAAACACCATCACAGTGTAATAATTGAACATGACAAAGAGATTACATCTTCTGATCCTACACTTTTGACAGCATCATTAAAGATGGTAGGTTACGAGCAAGCAAATCTTTGTTATTATATAAAAGCATACATACAACTTTGTTATGAATATATCAACTAAATGATAAGTTAGCTGGAATTAAATGTTTTACTATGGATATAAGGAAGTAGGTCATTTCTCAAATATCGTCTCCAGACCTCTCTCTTATATAGAATGAAACCTGGATATGAAGAACAAATAAAAATAAATTTAAGGCAGTCCCAAAGGTTGGATTTAGACTCGTGAGACCAAGAAACAATCTTATAATTGACGAAAAAAAACTTTTTGATGTGTTTTTTTAATACATCATTTTCCATGTTCATAAATGTTTATGTATTGCCAATTTATTGCAAATACCAAGTATTGCAAATACTAGACATCTGTTATAAGAAATACGCTTATAAAAATAAGAATTTATATTCTAAGAAAAACACCTGTATAAGTAAGGCACACCTTTATAACTAATTTTTAGAGAGATTAACAATCAAATCCTTATTTAAGAGTTTCTTAATTTACTATTCAAGAGTTGCAATTAAAATAATCAACTTATGATAATCGATACAAAGCAATTCTGGTGTTTTCTAGAGTAGGCTACGCCTAGTAAAAACAACAAGTATCCTGCATCATGATGCTATTTGTTTTGGTTTTTTATTGCATAAGACAAGATATTTGAATATTATTATACATTGATTCAATTTAAACTGTGGAGAAATAAGGGTATTCTGTTGGTACAAAACTTTGAAGCTTTACTTTACAGCTTTGTAAACACTGTTAAAAATCTTAGTGATGAATAAATGCTGTTACTTAATGATTTTTTTGTTGTTGATTTAAGGCCAAGCAAGAAAACAACTTGATGGTGTTGAAACTCGCAAAAACGGAGCAGCAGCTGCACGAATCGTTAGAAAAGAATCGAGTACTCCAAGAAAAGTAAGTATAATATGGATTATCGAATTGTTTAACTTTAAATTAATATGCTAAGAGATAGCAAGAGAACATGACCCTAGTGCATTATTTCGGTCTTCCCCAATGTTCTTTTATTTATCTGATTGAATAATTATTATTCAACTTTGAAAAAGTTGAAATCAACCGTAAAAGGTTCATTTCAAGGTCCATTTGAGTCGGTGTAAGTCAGACACCTCATTTAAATGGCTATTTTATTTTTCACCTAAATTTATCTGGAGTCGGTTTTTTGTTTCGGTTTTTTTGATTGGCATTTATATATTTTGTTAAGTTATTTTATATTTAAGGTTAGAACAATATGAGGATGAGCACACGCGTATTACATCTAATATGCATCAACTAATTGAACAGTATGTAGTTACTTGTTTTATATACATAGTAACTAAATTGTTTGTATGTTTTTTTTAATGCTCTTTGGTTCCGCATTGGCAAATTTAAGCAAGATAAGTAGTAGTATACGTAAATATAAATATAAGTCATTATTTGTTCAGTAGTTACATCTTACTCCAGAATCCAGGACCCCAAGAAAATTTTTGCGTTTGTATTTTAGGTTAGTAGAAAAAGGTAAACTTCTAGAAGAACAAAAAGAAGAGGTACATCACCTGCATCAATGCTTAGAAAAGGTAAACATTTACAATTCATGATTTGTATGTTATTCAAATACTCAGAGATATATTTAGTATAAACGGTGTGTAATCCAATTGTTTCTCTGTTGTCAAAATAAATAAATAATAATGTCCTCTGTCAATTCAATGTATCTTCAGACATTATATTAGATGGAGATTCTTTGTGTAAAATAAGTGGGTGAATCAAAACTAAAGCTTTTGTTGAACTTTAATACGTCTTATCATGTACTGGAAATACTTAAAGAAGGAACTGCATAGCGTAGCATGTTGTAATTGCTGTCTCGAATCTCATGGGTCGTTGACACTTAAATTCATAACTTCTTAATAGCCATTTAATCCCAAAGATTTTATATATCTTTACTAAATAAATTAATCACTGATTGGACGTCATGTATAGATAAGCAATCAGCAAATCGAAATAGAAGTAATTAAGCAATAATTATAACATAGAATTGAAAAGATAATAATTCATTTTGTTAGTATTTCCATGTTACCATTTATACTATTTGACTATGGTGTTGTTGTTGTTTTTACCCCAGGAAAAAGACAACGTGAGTGACTTAAAAAGAAAAGCATATGTTCTAAACACTGTACCAGTAAGTCCCGAATGTTTGTTGGTTGTGATTAAGAAATTGCAGCACGAAATAATTATTTAAACATCTTTTATTATAGATTTGCTTTCCCTTTGCTTTCAATGTTGAATTTGAATTGAAATTTGCTGTTCTCTGTTTTTTCAATGTTTTTACCATTATTTCTCTTGGCTTACGAGTCCTTAGACTAGAAACAGTTTCTTTTTTTAAAAAAGATATGTTTAAGGTTTTATCAAAAAATTGCTTTTACACAGTAGAAGGTTTTTAGTTTTGTAGAATTACAGATGTCATTTTTTGACTTAGAATGGTCTGTTGATTTAGAGATTTTAAAGTTTATAGTACATGTACTTTGACAATATAAATAATAATATATCCTGTACAATATCACATTAAAATTCTTTACATATTATAGATTGTTGTATCTGATCAACTCGATGAAACTGAAAGTGAATTAAACTTTGCAACATCTGTAAGCTAGTTTTTTCATTCGGATATAAGCTGTAATAACATTGTCTGGCTATTTAATTATTATTGCATTATTGTTCTTGTAACTTTTTTTGTAACTTGTAACTTTTTTTATGTCAGTCTCGAGACGTGTCATTAGATGATTTGGAAGTACAACTACGTAATGTAAGAATTTATTTATGCTGAAAAGAAGTTGTTTATTTATACCCTATCATAGAAGAATATAAATTTAATTGTGCTAAGCTTTTGTATTCATAAAGGTGCTTTGTTTGGTGACTCATAGTTACTTTTTTTTCTTTATTTTATTTATACACTCGCCTATTTAATTGCCCTTAAAGACATA
Organism: Aglantha digitale; assembly: GCA_031471615.1. Lineage (NCBI taxonomy): Eukaryota > Metazoa > Cnidaria > Hydrozoa > Trachymedusae > Rhopalonematidae > Aglantha > Aglantha digitale. The sequence goes on from JAUELD010007769.1 coordinate 10,712, forward strand.
ACTGTGTTTCCTTTAATATTTTTGTTTCTTCAAGTTTTCGATTATATATATTCTTTTATTAATTCAGGGTTCAATTACTCCTATCGGTGACTTGATGCTTTCTTGTACTCTCTGCAGTGAGCAGATAAGGTTTGTACTAAAATTAAATTAGTTGTACGCACATTTTTTTATAAAGAAAATCTCACTTTCACCACCAACCATAGCCTTTCATATTAGATCTGCAACCTACCGTGTAATATGTTTAAATGTAGAGTATTCTTTGTGCACAGAATCGTACGTGTTGTGTTTATATTATGTATACCTTTTTTCATACAGTATTCAAGACATGGAATCTCATTCAATCAAATGTTCATCTAATACTAAAGCCAAAAATGGAACAAATATATCGTAAGGATAAATCTTTTCATAATTATACTTATAGTACGAGAAAAAAGTTTTGAAAAAAAAAATAGAAGTCAATTCTATTTTTCCTTCTTATAGGTAATAGGCCGTAATCTTTTCTGTTCTTTACGTGTAAGAGATGAGATGAATTAAAATGCTTTTTGTAGATAGTGTTTCCCCTACATCAATATGGTCCTTTTAACTTGACTGCAAGTGTATGTTTAATCGACAATAATAAAAGGCATTTCTCCAGAAGTCACTTTTAGTAAAACGATTTAATTTGTTTTTAGTTCTTCTTCTGTTGGCATGCTAGTGGCGACTGTTACATGTTTATCAAAAGACTGCATGGCTTCAGAGGAGCGACTTTATTATAAAATCATATGCAAGGTATCGACATTACTACTGAAAATTGACTTGCTTTTATTTAGCCTAAGATTCTGTAATTACGTGATTTTTTTTAAAAAAACAACCTTATCCTTAAGATGTTAATAATAATAAGTGGAGATTGAGGGCAGCATATAAACATTGAATCGAACAATGCATGATTTCACAGTCTTGACAAAAAACTTCTCCTTAGCCAATATTCAGAGATAAACAAGCAGAAATAATGGCAGCTTTGTTTGTGGAGGGTTTTTTGTTATTTAATATCTGGACTTACATTGCTTTGTTTTAACGATTTTTCTATTCTAAATATAACTTTTGCAATAAAAAATATTTTTTTTGTGTTTCTACTTCTGCAACCATAAAACGAAGTGTTTAACCCCCTCCTGCACGGAAATTCTTTAGTGTTGTTCAAAGGCTGAGACTAAGAAATGCTATATTTATGTAGTAAAAAATAACGTTTTCCTAAATTTACTGCTAGATTTCTTTGCATATTTTATTTTAATTTTTTTCTTCTTAAAAGTTTTCAGTTTCTGTACCTTTTTATTGACAATGACGTCATTCATGGTTATTGATTCAGTAAATTGTTGGAAAGTAGCTACCTCGTAATATAAGGTTTTTGTTTACATTCTTTTGCATGTTTGATGAACATATTTTCTATATTTCTGTTTTTAAATTTGTTTAAAGACCACAATATCAGAATATAAAAAAACGCTCTTGACTTGCGAAAGAACGAAAGAAGATCTATCTTGGCTTAGGAAATCTTTGGAAGTAAGTCATTTTAAGACGGTTACTTTACGATTGATTGCCATATGAATTTCCTAAAATGGTTTATTGTATAGGGTGTTTTAAAATGGTTTATTGTATAGGGTGTTTAAAAATGGTTTATTGTATAGGGTG
>JAUELD010007769.1:12473-23031 GCA_031471615.1 Aglantha digitale
ATGGTTTATTGTATAGGGTGTTTTAAAATGGTTTATTGTATAGGGTGTTTAAAAATGGTTTATTGTATAGGGTGTTTTAAAATGGTTTATTGTATAGGGTGTTTAAAAGAACAAAAAATTTATTAAAATATATAATGCAGTATTTAAATCTTTGCCAAAAAAAGATTATTGAATTTAAGCCAATCAAGAATTAAATTGGCTTTAATTTGTTATATAAAAATGCCGTTTCTTAAGATGGCGTCTTAATTGAATTAGAATGGCATCTAAATGCCAGTTAAAACGACTGCTTATTATCATTATTCTCTGGAATGTACCTTTAAATTAATAATCTAACTGTTTTTTTTTTCACGGTATAGGCGCTGCATCCACAACGTATCGTTCCACCTTTGAATTTTAAAGATGAACACACGGGTAGGTTTAAGCCAAGCTTTTGAATCAAGGTCAGCGAAACGCAATTGCCAACCTACCTTTAAACAGATAATGATAGCTACCTTGAGTAGGAGAATTAACCGATCTCTAAATACTCAATGCTAAGTTTTTGGTATTAATTATGGTATTAAATAGCAAAATTTGCTGATTAAACACTCATTATTGGCATTAAATGGCAGAATTTGTTGTCCTTTAAAACACTCATTATTGGCATTAAATGGCAGAATTTGCTGTCCTTTAAAACACTCATTATTGGCATTAAATGGCAGAATTTGCTGTCCTTGAAAACAGTCAATGGTCGCATTTAATGGCGGGATATAATTCAAATTATTTCAGTTCACTTTGTTGTTGTTTCATTTAATAGCATGTAGCGACGAAGTGAATGTTTTTTCTACAACTTGCTACAATTTTCCTTATTCCCTTTTAGAACACAATCTTCGAGAAATACAAAGATTTCTTAGTCGAATATGCTCTCACAAGGTAAATAAAGTATTTCTCTTTTAACACATTACCTAAATCCCTCCCCTATCATATTTAAGAATTCCTAACCCTAACACATGTAACTATACCCCTATAACACACCTTAGGTATCCCATAAACCAATTATATGCGCGTGTATAGTGCATAATGGGTATGTATAAACCAAACTAGTGTTTATCGTGTGAATAAGGTCATCTCCCGAAACTACGGTATAATGTATAGTAGGTGTAACGTTACTAACTGTCCATCATTGTTCAGGTGTTAAAGAATGATTCGTTGTTGCGGAACTTTCTATCAACAAATAATAAGGTATAGACATTTATATAATAATGAATAAATATTTATACTGGCTTACAATTCCTTCATTGCGTATAGCAAGTCAGTGATGACTAATGAAGTTCAGACTTTCTTGATTTGTTGTGTATTCGCTTAATCAAAAATTAATTGCATGTTCGCATGAAAGTTTTTCGTCTTTTATTGAAAAATCGTAAACTACATGTTGAAAACTGGACACAAGGTTGGTAATTCACATGGTTACAATCATTTCACTAGATTCCATTATTGCTAAGATCTAAACTCGCTAATTTTCCTAGTCAAAAAAGTTCAAAATTGTTTGGCTTAAAATTCGGTCCAAATTACCCCGATTTGAGTCTGCAGCCGCTATTTTAAATTCTGGTGGTGGACGAAACAAGCAATATCTTAAATTGCGTTAGGCCAATCACGATATAGTAAGAAATATACAAAAAAAAGAAGTAAGACTTGACATAATTAAGAAATCCTCTTTGCTTTGTAATAGGTATAATTATATATACAATACTAAACTTAACAAACCATCATCTAAGCAATTATAAGTTATATATCCGAACTTGCTTTAATTCTTTTTTATGCAGGAGTTAGAAAAGTTAAAAAATACATTTCTGAAGCAATGTCCAAAATATTTACCTCTTAAAAAGCCTGCGATCGAAGTTGTTGACAAAGATGGGATACTTTACAGAACGCAGGTACAACAACCCTATATTTCTTTATGGAAATAATGTTTCTTTGTGAAAGTGTTTATATCTGAAAGTGTTTCTTTGTGGAAATGTTTCTTTCTCATGATTTGTATTTCGTCTCTTTCTGTAACGGCATTTTCCTAAACATTCTTCTTTTTGAAATTATTTATTTCTGAAAATAACAGTTGTGATTTTTATAACTAACATATTATTGTTTATCCTGTGTTCTAGGTATACACAGGGAAGCTTATTATTAATCTAGAAGCTATTGTTAATTATCTAAAGACTAACAATGATGGTAACTTTATAGGTAATGTTGTGATTTGGCGTTTCATATCCTACTCTCGATTTTTACTACTCACGAGCTCTTGAACTTGTGACTTCATGGGACATAGACTGTTGATTACTCAAACCTCCAATTGAAATAGTCCTTGATTTCTCCAACCTTCATGGGACATTGATTCCTGAATACTCTAACCTTAATTGCTCCAACCTTCATGGGACATTGACCCTTGATTGCTCGAAACTTCAAAATTCATGGGAAAGTTTTACGTAGCATCAGCAATAAAATTATATAACATTTTCTTTTTGAGTTGTGGATTAATAATTCCTATGTGATCTGCTCTAAAGCTATCAAGAAATTTGCTAGAGTCTATAAATGTGTGTACCATTATTAGCTCGAGGTCGAGTATTTGAGTTGTCGCGAGTATACAGTAACTCGAATTAAAATCATCTTTGTTGTTATTCAAGTGTGTTTATTCAACTTCTTTTGTACAACGGTTTTGTTTATGCTCTACGTTTTCTATAAATTGTACTCTCAGCTTATTTCATTTCTTAGTTTTCATTTAAATATATTATTTTTGGTTTTATTAGTTGGTTTAAGTCAAAGCTTTCTTGCACTTAGCAACAATGAACCCAATGAGACCTACCTCAAGGTATTTTATTTTCTGGTAGTATTTTCCATTCGTTAGCTTTCTTATACATGATTTATTCTTACATGACATCTCTGTTTGGTGTTTACGCGCAGCACTTGAATGAAATCTGCTTATGTTGTTGTTAATCCATCCACTTTCATTGTAGAATGTATCGAAGGGATTAAGCAGTATTATACACGAGTTGGAGAATAAAAAAAATGTGAGTGCTTATTGCTATTATTATTTGAGTATAACCTAAGAAAATGGATATGTATTTTTAGCTTTCGTAAAATTACACTGCAATACACACCGTTTTGTTAACTAAAAACCTTCTGTAAAGTATTCAATTTCGAGCAACTATCAATGATATTTCGAGCAAGTCGTAAAAATTAATTGTTTTATACTGTTTGTATTTTCTAATCCTCTATTTCAAAAAATAATCCATTGTATTACAAAGATTTTAAATAAACGGATCTATGTCTTACATGTGCATTAAATCTTAGCGAAAAGCGCAATTTCAGAGAAAATATAAATACGCTATTCGGGCGTTATAGCCTGATCCAAAGTAAAAAGTTCAAAGATTTCTCATGAGAACTAGACTCCTCAAAGTCCAATTCGGGTTCTAAGACTCTTTATTTTCACTTGTGCTATCATATCAAGAAATGCTAGAAAACCAATATCTGCTCGTTGCAAGATATTGATTTGTCCCTACTACTAATACTTTGCATGTAATCCAAAAAATGTTTGTTGATATAAATTTGTTTTTTGATTTTACAGATTATCTATGACGAATGCATGTTTATCGAAGATCTAGAAAGTATTCTAGAATTTGTAAAATCAGCGGATGTAAGTTTTCCAATTAAGTAAAATTATTTTTAAGCAATTCTGACTGCCTGGGTACTGGATGTTATATTAGTTTTTGTCGACATGAGGCCATTCCATGCTACCAGAAACTTTAGTTTTATTCTTGTTATGGATCAATAGTGACGTTTCAAGCCATCACTGTAATGTTCGCAGTTCGAGCCCAAGTTTCTTAATAGAAACTTATCTTTGTGTAAATTATACACGCCCGTTTATACGCCCTTACGTAGGCTTTGGCTTTAAACTCTATAAAACACGATAATTAATTATGTTTCAAGCCATACTGTAATGTTCACAGTTCAAGACCAAGTTTCTTAATAGAAAGTTACCTTGGTGTAAATTATACAAGCCCGTTCATACGCCCTTACGTAGGGTTTAAACTTTATAAAACACGATCATTTATTACAATTTATTTTCATTTCAGGAGTTGCTCTTTCGTATCGAGTGTGCTATTAATACTTTTCTGTATTGGGAAGAAGAAGTGAAAGTGTTTGAAGAAATGAAGGTTGGTTTTTAATTAGATCTAGTAGTAACCAGTTATATAGATGAATGTAGGTTAAATCATATCAATCTGACATCGTGTATGTATCGCTTCCCTTACAAATACACTGCACTGCATGCATGCATATGTTGACAAAAACGAAAATTTCAAATGAGTTCTAAGACCACTTTTTTACGCCCTTTTACCAAATTTATACTCCTAAAAACACACTTATTGTATGACGCCTACTTTGGTTATTTAGACGGATGGACTTGTGACGTCATCCAACGGTAAAGATATAACTCACAAATGGGCCGAGGTATTCTTTTTTTAAACTTTTGATAACAGAAATGTTTGAAATAATACCAATTTGAAACGTTTCAGTATTACTTAGTTGAACTGAGTTGATTTCTTTAAATTTTTAAATTATTTAGGCCTCGTCGACATGTCGCACAGCAAAAGAAGAACTAGAACGTATGTGTCGTGATTTATCCGATGAATTAGCGTCATTCGATTTAAGGAAAGAGCAAGAACTTAAACAAATATTTATCGAGTACGCACAATCTCGCTGTGACACGTTCGAGAAGGTAAGTTCCGAAAATTATTATTCACGTATTTTGCACGTTTTTCTCATGCTTTTTCACGTGTTGTTTTCATGTGTTGTTTTCATGCTTTTTCATGTTTTTTTTTTTTAGCTTCAAAGCAAATGGTTCGGTGTCAAATTGATGATGGACATGGATATAGTTGCTGCAGTGAGAGCGGTGGATTTTAAAGCAGCATAAAACACATCAAAAACGCACCTTCTAAGTATTGGGTGTATTTAAGTAATTGAGGTTAAAACTGTTTGGGTTTTATAAGTCACGTTTTTACGCCACGAAATAGTTCGAAAATGGTTTCAACCTGTCAAAAAGTATACTCAGTGTATGCTACTTGCTCCGAGAGAAGATGTTTTTCCAAAACCATGTGTACACATTACTTGTTCACAATTATTTTGATACCAGTTTTATAACAGGTTAACTATTTAATGATACCGATATATATAACATAGATGGATTCAAAGTGAAGTCTTAACAAAACTTTCATTGCTACTGATTTCTAGATAAACACAGAACGAGACATCTTCTCGTTATTCATGTTTCAATTAAACAGAGAAGAGTCTGTTGTAGCGACGCTTGTAGTCATACCCATGCGGGTAATGAAGTCTGAATTTGTTGAAAATTCAATTCAAAATTCATTTATCTGAAATTTAACTGAATTTGTTGAATTTTTCACCTTTTTCGCATGAGCTTCAAAAGAAGGAGATTCTTTAAAGAGAAGAATGATATGATGACAAACTTTTGTGATCCCTTTTTTATGATCGCTCCCTGAAGAGTCTTGATTCTGCAATTACTTCTAGAATATTCAATACCAATTTTTAAGTATGCTAATCAATGGTTTGCTTACATCGAAATTTATAACAAAATTAATTCCATGGCAATGCACCAATTCAACATTTGCTATTCTTAAAATTTCGTAACAACTATAATGTCAACAATTCAACTCGTATCTTTTAAAAGAAACTTTACTGTCTTTGTTAAGCTGTGATATAAGTATGTATAGCGTATGTAATGTGTGAAAAGGTATGAAAAGCAACAAGTAACGTAGCCCTAGTGTAGAAGCAAAGTTGCTGAATTTGATGATGTTGAATTGGTCGTAAAGAATAGCTATGTCGTAAGTAATCCATCTATGGTAGATATGTCATCAACACTAACTCAGTTGAATCATTTGCAATTTTTAAATAAAGATTTTATGAATTTTTATCCAGTTTTTTTATATCAATGTTAATGTTTGAAAAGAGTACATAAAGTTTTTCTTGTTGTTTATATCGTAGCATATCGTTTATATCGTTTTTTTACATGTATGCATTTATTAAGTTAATAATAAAGTTTTTCGACGTTGTAGTTGTTGTAGTTAAGAAAGTGACTCGTTTTGTTTGTAATATTTAAATTAGACTGTGATGCATTTTAGACTGAAATTTCTTAAAATATATATAATTAGCTAACGTTGTTTGTTTTCTGTTTTGGTGAAAATTTGGAGAAATTACTTCTGTACTTTAAGAATACGAGCCTCTCCTGTTCTGTAGGAATACGAAAGAACCACTCTTCTGTGCTTTAACTACACGAGGCCCCCTTCTGTAGTTTATGAACACAAGTCTCTCTTCTGTACTGTAAGTACGTAACATGTTATTTAACTATGCCTGAGTAACTGCTTGATCAAGATAAATCAGGACTATTTGCATGAATCAGTCATCCTTGATATTATCGATACCATTAAAAAGCTTATTAACTAATATACTCAAAATTTATCTTCCCTTTTAAAGAAAACTTTTTGAATACTCAAATGTTCTAGAAACAAAATCTTATGAAACATAGACATGCAATTGAAATTGGTTAGAAAAATATAAATTGAGTTTTCAAAAAGGATTCAAATATGAAGCTAGCATGTAATATCAAGCGTATACCTCTCTAAACCTCTTACATCATAAATATAACCATCACGGTACACATGGAAACTTATAATATATGATATGGTCAGGTAAAGTAGGGCCTGTAATGAAGTTGAGTGTCTAATCTATTTCCAGGACCGTATTATACAAAAAATGTCTCATTATGAGACCCTAACCCTTTTCCGGTCCTGAAAATAGAAGATAAAATTTTAATCGACAGAAATCTTCACTAAAGGCCTTTATCAAAGCCTCTAGCACCAAAACCCGTTCGTGGTTTAGACCGTTAATTCGTTGTTTAGACCATTAGTCCGTAGTCTGGACGGTTAGTCCATTGTTTAGAAAGTAAACCCATGGTTAAGTCCGTGGTCTAGACCGTTGTCCAAAAAAATATTTGTATTTATTATTTGTATATTTTTATTTAAACCACTGATTACTTACAGCAGTATATTATTATTTCAAACTTTTTTTGGCTTATGTGACAAATATGTTGCTTTCTAGTAAATTTCGCTTTGTGCAATACAAAAATCATTTTTTTCGTTTTCATATTACGTTATGACGTTAACCAATCAGATTACCAAAAGAATAGAGTAAAATTTTCGCCTTTTCAGTTATTTACCAATCAAATCGCAGAGTTCAAACAGCTGGTTTCCAAAAAAAACAAAAGCAGAAAAACTCATTTTAAAACTCCTTACGCTTACGCGAAGGAGTAAAAAACAAATCAACTACACCATGTTCACTTGTCATTAATGTAATAATATTCCGATCCTCTTAATTCAAGTTCTTGTCAGTGAATACACCAAACTGCGCATGTCTATGTGAGATTAAATATTAGTTTACGACTTTACACAAGTTTTTATTTCGAACGTTTTTAATTAGCAAGTAAAAAATCTATTTTTATTATTTTACACGAATGACTCACAATAAAAATCTCTTGTGTGGAACATGTTTATCAATATCGGATTACATAACATAAAATAATTTACTTGTTAGTCAGCACTGGCAGGTTTACATTCTACTTGCTTGCGTTATTCCCAAGTTGGTCATTACCACCCCTCGTTCAATCGTTCTGCCAAAGTATTGACGTCATAACTTGAACTGAATTGTCATAATTATATAAAAAGTATTGTACAACGAATTTGATTTACGACTACCGAAACATTATTGTATTAGTAACATGTCGTCGATGGAAGTTTCATTGAAATTATCGAATTTAATTCTGTTGATTTCACAACTGTTGATTAATTTTGTTGATTTCACAACTCTAATTTGATTATTAACTTAATCAACATATACCTTTTACTCGGGCAAGCATTTGTGAGCATCAAAAACAATGGAAATTTTCTACTAGGGCTACCGAAAAACATAATAATTGTGTTGATCTTAAAAGTGACTTAACATAAAATAAAACATGTGCTGCGTGGGTAAGTGTTAGGGCCAGGACTAGCTATTATCTAACAAGAGAAAATCTTTATGAAGAATTGAAGAACTGTATAGTTGTCCGAACTCAACATTCAGATGCTTAAATTGAATAAGTAGCACCCTATAAAAGGTTGGCTCAGAAATAAAGGTTTGAATTCGAAAGAATATCAAAAAACAACAAAATCAAAAACCACAACAAAAAGACTAGATCCGACTATTATATACTGTCACGCTAAAATGGGTCTGGGATAGACCCTGGGTCTGGCAAGAAATTTAAGCAGTAAAAAGTTGTTTATTTTTGGTTTATTTTTTTTTGTTATTCGACAGTATCGGCTAGATTTTAAATCTGATATCCGATGGTCGAACAATAAAGTGTTCATAACATTTATGTTTAAAAACTGTGTTTACATACAACTTTACATATTTTTTCATTCATTCACAAAGATGATTCATCGTACTAATAAATAACAAACTTACGTAAACAAACTTGATAGTTTATAAACACTGCCATCAAGAATAACTTAACTTTTTAACGAGTTAAGCAAAATCATCACCAGCCTTTTGAAACGTTGTACTAACGATTCAAAAGCGAATAGATCTGGGAAAGAAGTTGATTGAATCCCGTTACTGACAGACTTAAATTGTGCATGTCTTCAGTACAAATATGGCTTCGGAAATGTTTATTATTGATTGGTTTAATGAAATGACGTAATGAAAAAATAGTTCGACAACTGTATTGTTTCTGCACGAAGAGGCTTAGTTGAAATCGAACTGCGCAGTTGACATCATACCAAGGTATATCAAAACAAGATTTTACAGAAGGAAAATGGTTGTAAAAAGAGGTATTGTTAATTTGTTTTTAAATTTATAATATCGTTACATTTATTTATTCGATGAAAATCTATAAGATCTATGTAGCCCTTACAGTTCGATTAGTCTTTTTAAATTTACTAGTAGTTGATGATCGTTTAGCTCAAAAAAGTTTCTAAAAGAGATTTTTTCAAAATACGTATAGATGATCGGTGCTAAAGATCGTAAGGACAGTCCAAAGGCCTTTATAAAACATTCATAAATGCTATAACTACAATTATACTTATGCAAAGCATAATGATGTAAAGAATATAGTAATACATATATCATACATAGAAATTCATAAACCATATACAGCAATGCATACGCCATACATAGCAATATATAGACCGTATATATTAATACATAGACTATACATTATCATACATACACCATACATTATAATACATACAATATACATAGCAATATTTAGACCATACATCACAATACATAGACTATACATAGTAATACATAGACCATATATATTAATGCATAGACTATACATTATAATACATACACTATACATTATAATACATACACTACACATAGCAATATATAAACCATACATAGACCATAAATAGAAACACATAGACCATGGACGTAGACCATACATAGTAATACTTAGACCATATATATCAATATATTGTTAAACATATGCATAGGTGGTACATTACAAAGGTTATCTATTTATATTGTAGTATCTAAAGTCTCATCTAATAACCATGCTTTAGGTGAACGTGTAGGTCTTTCTTTGGTCTAACACGCTTCTTTGCCAAGGTGGATGGGATAAATTATTAATTTAATTTCAATAATGCAATTTAAAGAGCTTTTTAATTAATCCAATTAACCATCAAGATTAATGCATGTAACAAGGAAACGAATAATTAATTTCCCTCCCCCTATTACATCGCTTTGACGCATTTACTCTTCATTTAAAAAAATAAAATGATCCGATTGACGCAATTAAATCGCTGGTTAATTGCCTTCAATACATTTACGTAAAGGAAGAAATAGATTCTGCAAGAAATACTTTCATATAAATCAAGTTATAAGTATAAGATCTTTGAAAAAATACTTATCTCAGTCATTAGGTAAATTCCTTTTTGGCCTGCCAATCAAGGATGACTTGCTGGAATTCTTACTTTTGCTTCGACAGGATTTGAGAAATACGAACACGATCTATTATTTTAGCACAGAAAAACATTGTAGATATTGTATATACTATGTCAACCAACAAATAGTTTGTGAGAGAGGGAGAGTTAGTTGCTCATTAGTTGACACATGGAACTCAATTATTTGACACTTGAAAGTTTTGGATAACGTCTTGTGAAGCCCAGTTGATTAGGTTCATTACCCTTTTGAAGTACATTAGTAATTATTGTTTTGAGTTTGTCATATTACATATAAAAAGTTCTTGTTTTGAAGATAACTACATCATGTGTCTTGTAACATGTAACAAGATGCTTTTAAAATTGTTTGTTTACACAATGATTCAGTAAGTATCAACAGTTTTTCATCACGACCAAGCTATTTTCTATTTTTTAAATATTACACCAATAGGACATCATAAAATTTGACAACTTGTCTACCAAGCTACTTCATAGTACACCAATACCACATCATAATATTTGACAACTTGTCTACCAAG
>JAUELD010007881.1:0-15212 GCA_031471615.1 Aglantha digitale
ATTGTGGGTATTGGCTTTACTGTACGGTTTCATTGTGGGTATTGGCTTTACTGTACGGTTTCATTGTGGGTATTGACATTACTGTACTGTTTCATTGTGGGTATTTACTGTAGCTGTACGGTTTCATTGTGGGTATTGGCTTTACTGTACGGTTTCATTGTGGGTATTGGCTTTACTGTACGGTTTCATTGTGGGTATTGACTTTACTGTACTGTTTCATTGTGGGTATTGACTTTACTGTACTGTTTCATTGTGGGTATTGACTTTACTGTACGGTTTCATTGTGGGTATTGGCTTTACTGTACCGTTTCATTGTGGGCATTGGCTTTACTGTACGGTTTCATTGTGGGTATTGACTTTACTGTACGGTTTCATTGTGGGTATTGGCTTTGTAAATATAACAGAGTAACGAGCATTTATTTTGAATTCGTATTTTATTTGGTTATAATATTTTTATTTTGGCAATAATGTCATGTTTTATCTTAATCACATCACATATTTATATCATTACTTGAGAGAGTGTAGTGAACGAGTGAGTGCGAGAGAGGAAAAATATTTATAGTAATTATTTGGTCTTAATAAGTCAGAGAGTAGTTGTTGTGTCTTTGTTTTTACACATTTTTGAATATGATTTAATTTTTAACTGTAGTAAAATAAAGAAATAACAATAAAAATATGGAGGTAACACTGTAACTTCCAATATATGTTATATATTTTATACCTATGATATAACTTACGGTAGGTAGAAACATACCTTAGGTTAAGAGAGGATTAATATGTCAAACATATTTTGTTTAAAGGTAACTTGGAATTCATCTTCTTATATAAAAACGTTGTTTAAAGTTCGTTATCCATTTATCAAAATGATAAGTTCAATTTGAGAATACGAAGTTCCCGGGTGAAAGTCGCCATTAGGGTTTTTTCAATGACAAGATGCTAGATTAATGGTACTTTCTCAGTTTTAAAGAATTTTTTTTTGATATTAATCAAATTAATTAAATTTGTGCAAAAGTTTTCTTTTGTACTAGGTGTGTTGAAACTACTCTTTTGATTTCTAACGTAGTTATTAAACATAAAATAATATCAACAAATATCACTTAAAAAATCATTAGATTTTTTGAAAAGATACGTGGAGAGCATCATTATAAGGTTAAAAAAACCAATTAAAACATGGATTCTTTAGTCTGCTAGTACTTTGGCTAGCCTTCGATCTTTTACTTGTGGTCCATATATGGTGTTAATATAGGTACTAAGAACATTATTCTGTGAATGATTTGCATATAGATAATCAGTTTAGCTAGAAACCACTTTTATATATGAAACTATTTTGTAGATTTTCGCTATTAAAAGTGCACATTATTTCAAATTAAATTTTGAAGTAAGTCTTACTACTTGTGTAAAGTATCTTATCTGCTAATAGTGTTGTCGAATTTAAATTATAATGTTTTAGGTTCAGCCATGTAAAGTTCTCGTCAATCCTTAAAAATATTTCCGTAATTACGTTTTTCGCATGAAATTTCAACACGCCATGTTTTCAAGCTATTAAATAAATAGAATCATTAAGGTTAACAATTGAAGATGTGTTTCCTTCTTATAAAACTTTCTTGATATAAATTATGTGCACAAACAAAGGTGGTTTTTATGAATCCTTTGATACAACTAGATTTTATACTTCTAATTGGCTATATAGTAACAATAGCAGATTCTTAGATGTTTTTTTGCGACAATTGAAGTTAACATTTCAAATCTGTATAAAAAGTATAAAGATATAATATAGGATTGAATAATGACGCTCAGCTTATTCATCTAACTTTTTCTGTCAGGTTTGGTTTGAAGTATAATCAGTCATTTTAAATAGAACAATATAGTTAGTTCGTAAATTTAGAAGTATACAGATCAAAGCTCAGAAAACCTTACTTACTGTTAAGTCCATGATAGAGAGACCACGCTTTATACAACACATGTTTATGAAGCTGGGCGATTAATATCTTCTAAAGCAATTAGAACTTGAACTCTTATAAATTTAGATCTTCGATAATTCATAATAATTAAGTACAATAGACTGTAACATCACCAAAATTAGATCAGGAAAAGATGGTTGCAGAATTAGATCAGAAGATTATTCACTGAAAAAAAACATTCGGCAAAATAACCATGACAACGCAAAAATATGTTAATTGATGTTTTTAGCATAAACCAAAAGTTTATTGAGTCTTTGGTCAACGAAACCTACCAAATTAACAGAATAATTTCCAATCTTCTTTTGAAAATTTATAACTAAATCCAATGTTTCGATATTATTATTATTATTTCTATCAACACATTGAATATTAATATAAAAATAGCTAGCATTATTATATATGGCATTAAAATATAAACTTTTGATCAATTCTATTCTTTCAATTACTTAATTAACCCCGTATACACATTCGTAGAAAAACGAGAAATTTAAATATATATTTTCTGGCTTGATTAAACTCATATAATTTATGCAACACGTTAGCGTTGAATTAATAAAACACGAGCCATAATTTTTACCAATTTTCATTTGTAATTGAGTGCAGTTCAGTCCCGAGTATGCATTCAGAGCATCTTGTGTAAAAGTGAAAAGTCATAATTTATTCTCTTTACAATAAAATAAACTTCCTCGAATATATTCTTCTTTAACAAACTAGAAAAACCAAAATATACTAAAACTATTTTAAGAATTTGTTAATTTTGTATTTGATAGGAGATGAAAAATTGTAAATGATAATAGAATGTATATAACAGCACAGGGAAAATAATTTGCCTTTGACAATGTTGACGATGTTTGCAACATTTTAACGATGATGGTGCCTTCATTTAAGAAGTAAAGTACTAGGAGTTTACAATAGCTTTTAATGTGAATTTTTTCTTTGAGTGTCCGTGCATCCCTGACAATCGTATTGATAGCTGCCAGGTTTTCTTTTTTCTATTTTGTCTAATGTCTCTTCTTCTGTTACAAGATTAGTTTAAATGAAACTTTACTAACGTAAAAATAAGTTTAATACTTTTATGGCCAAATATGGCGTCAGGAACGTTGGTGATATAACATATAATCAAACTAACTTAAATTCATAACAACTAAACATATATAACCGTCAGCGAAATGTTGGTAATATAACATATAGTCAAACCAAGTAAATCATTTAAAATAGCCTAACAGTCTCCAATTGCTAGCAATAGGCTGTGAGGCAACAAAAAAGATTGTAACATGTTATTATGGATCATGCGAAAAAACGGGGAGAATTTCAGATATACTGATAAATGCATCCACATCTTTACCGTTAAAAGTCATGCTATGTTTACCGACATAAAATGTTATCTCCATAATACTTGTGACCTGTAGCGTGAAGTAGCTTCACATTTTTTGATGCAACATTAGTTGTTATTGTTACAACATAACCTACATACACACTACACAAATTATTACACAATCAATATTTAGTTAACACCATTAAACTTAGGTTCATTGATTAATCTGGTTTATAAATCAAATTGTTTAACAAAAGTAGCACAACTGTTTTAGTTAACCCCTACTGGGTTTGTGATTAGTAGTTTAGCAGTAGTTTAATATACATTCGATAGTCAAGTATATTCGTATATTTAGTGGATTGTGGCGTTTGAATATACCCGGCTGTTTAGTATATCTGGTGTTTTAATATACCCAGTAGTTTAGTATAACTGGTATTTTAATATACCCGGTAGTTTATTAGTCTTGGTGTTTTGGTTTTCTTTTTAACAGTGAATTTTATCTGGCTTACACTTTTAATCCATAGATATATTATACTAAAAACCTCAAAAACCTTCTCATGACGAGCTGTTCAAAAATACTCTATAGTTGTTCAGAAAGTAGGTTCGAAGGGTTAGCTCGTGACTTTCTATATTCAAGACCTGTTTATTAGTGTGATATATTTCAGGAAGTATTAGTAGTAGTCAATTTATTTTTTAACTAACTAAAACTTATAGTTTTTACTATAGGTAGAGTTGCACTAAGATATCTATGTATAAGATATGAGCACACAAAATAACCAATAACCAAAAAAAGTTATACTATGGAAACAAAAATGTTTTTCTAGTTATTTGTGTCCATTTTTTCCAGTATTTTGTGGGTAACTTTTACAGTTTCTGTTGTGAGGTGTTTTCGAATAACAAAAAAAACAAAATAAACCAAAAATAAACCAATGAGAACGAGTTCAATCGGCCCAATTATAACAATCCTTCCACTTAAGCGAAGGAGTAACAGTATTCTTCACATGCTCTTTCAGATTTTTATGTTTAAACATGGCAAAAAGGAAATACGAAAGAATATTTATGCTGTTAATTGCATCTTGGGCGTTTACAAAAATTAAAATTACAAATTATTAATCAATTCGTCATCCTTTGTTTGATTTGAATTAACATTTTTTTTAACTTTATAAAGGAGGAGCATCTTTTATACCAATTTAAGAAGCTAATTATAGAAAGTCCATGCAATTAAACTCGAGTTCTGTAGATGAAATGCGAGAGAAACTTAAAAAACGACATTTAATTTAAATGTAGCTACTTTATAGTTTATTAATTTAATTTTTAAGTGGAGATATTTCTTTACTTGTATTTGTAGCTCTTCACACACTTTTGCCAGTTGTTCGATTCTAAAACGAAAACATCGATGTTAAATCGAAGAGGTCAAATCAGTATTCCGTCATTAGCCATTTATTTGTATTCAGTTTCTATGACAACACAGAAACACGTTATTATGATAAGCGGTGTTGTATTCTATATAATACCATCTTAATCACAAAAACACATTGGAGTTAGTTGATATTGTGAACAACCCTGCTACGATGAAATTTTTGTTTCATTTTGCCATGCTTATCATGAATCAACGTGAGTTCCTGCGTCTACATTTACATTTATATTTTGTTGACATACTTTAATTTGTTTTACGGAAGCCTCTTTTTTAAACGTAGAAAAAGTAAGGAAATTCTCACCGTTAGCTTACGAGTAAGAAAAATTCTTGAGTAATGATGAAAAAAAATAAATGCAAGGGTATATAAAGCAAATTTTAATGTAGTTAAGTACAACAGAATTGTGATGATGAAGTTAACGTACTTATGGCAGCTTGTTACTTATCAGGTAAGAAAATAATCGATGCCTTAGCTACGAACTAACCTTTCTGGTGCTGTCAAAAATATATTTACTTTTCATGGCAACTTTTAACGATTGATTAAATATGATTAAATCAGGTTTTTTTAGTTAAAGTTTTTTTTGTAGAAAAAATAAAATAAAAACAAGATTCAAAATTATAATATTTAAAGAAGATTTTTACTTCGATAATCATCAGTCATTGCTTTAACATTTTCACATGAAAGCACGAAGTATTTCAACGGATTTCATACATACTCGGTAAGAACCAGGATAATTGATTAAAGATGAGTGACATCTCAATATATGTTACTACTGTTGATTTTAAATCGTTAAGTAAATGGTTGATGAATTTGGTCTTTGGTTGCTGTTAGTTTATAAATTTCTTTCAAAGTTAGGAGTTAGGATATTTAAGGAAAAATTCTTGAAATAGATGAAAAATTTCAATGGTCTCAACTGTAATTAAAGATTTGAAATTTGGATGACTAATTCATTAGTAGTTATTGATTAATTAAATGTAAAATGTAGGAGTGTCAGAGGATTAAATTATTCAGAACTTAAACTTTTTAAATGAGTGGTATTCAAATTATTCAGAATGAAATATTCCATCATTTTTGAATTACAAATTATTTTAATCGCCCTTAATTAGCCCTCTGATTATTTTAGGCAAATACATTTTATGCAGAACGAGAATAAAAGGAATTTTCTAGCATACCAACTTTCCATACATTCTTTACATAAAATAGCATGTTGGTTTAAAACAGGGCAGCAACTTAGCCAACTACTCTTTACTCTGTTTGTTAAAGATATTTGCAACATATTTAGAGACGTTAATTGTGATCCTATAGCTTCAAGTAGTGTAAACCTTAATATGCAGTCAAGTCAGCTCTTATGTGCAGTCTCAAACGTAAGAGAATATCAATAAATAGGTTTCACTTGCAATAATACATCACACGGATAGATAAATCAATTCAGCTTCACTTAACTTAATTATTAACTTAACTTAAAACAATCCTTCATATGAGCAGATGGCTTTTCCCAAGGAATTTGGAGTTAGTTCAAGGAGACTTTTGTTAATGATGATGGGATTTGTTATTCTTAGCTAAACTCAAAAACCCTTGTCATAAAACTACCAATATTTAAACCAAGTCATGCGAATACTGTGTACAAAATACAGACTGCGTGTGAGAAAGTTATAAAACCTAGGCAACCAAATTTTAATTAAACCTTTTTGATTTAAATAGAATATTTTACAACTCATTTGGAATGGCATTTAACCCTCTAATGAGCATGAAAGATTTCCTATCGTATTTCAAAGTTAAAAACAGAATGCCACGTGATGTGATGTGTACATTGATATCTTTAGTACAGCATCTAAAGAAAGCCGAAAGAAATAAAATTTAAACAAAACCAGTTTAAAATATTATACTCTCGAATTAATTCAATCGACTTCTTTCTGTTTTTAACATTGTCTCCTTTTTTTTATTTTGTTAATAAAATGTTTTTTCCTTTTTTATTGATATAGCTAGTATATTATGTAGAATAATAACTTGATTTCGATCAAGAAAACGACACATTAAGAGAAGTTCTTATAAGATTTTGTCGACGCTTAAAGAAAAATATAGACATAACAGACATATGAAGTGAGACAAATGCTCTAATGTTTCTATATGTATTAGCCAATAGTTTGACAGTAAACGAAAAAAATTCGAAACTTGACATTGAGTAAGAAATGATACCACCCATAAAACCGCTGTATGTGATTCGATTGATATAACTTATTCCAATCATACTTTCGCAATAATTTAGATAACAAGTAATCTGACATTCATTAAAATCTGAACCACAAATTAAGGTACTTAGCAAAATTTCTATAAAAATTTGTTCGTTTCGTGTATTTAAACTTTCTGCTTGATATGAGAAGCTAAAATCATTGTTAGCTCGATCTTTTTTCTTATTTAGCTAATACAGACTTAGGTAGTAGATGATTTTCATTTACTCAATCCCACATGCCTGAGTGGATATAATTAAACTGATAAGTAGCTACGTTCAACAACTTTTTGAATTTTTTATCTAGTGCTTCCGAAACCACAATTTATTTAACCACATAATCTAAAAGGCGCAATCTCCTTTAAACTCAATTAAATTTCATTCATTTTTTTTTATTTTTGATGATCATTGGAAGTCATATTCTATCTGAGCAAATCCTTTTCCTGGGCAAACAATATTTTTTTTAAATTTTATGTTAATTGACGTAATGTTGCATAGCAACGTTGTTGTTTGATGTCGTAGCTTTTGGATGAATGTAACTTAATCCCAACATGTCCCCACTAATGATAAAAATCATGTTCTCTAAATGGTTAACGTCAATCATTGTGCGTAGTCGTGAAAGTTTTCTTACTGAAGTTTTAGTTAATATAGTTATTTACTCACAACCCCTTCGGCAATGACGCACACAACTAAGTTGCGTAATTTACGACAATTTACAACAGTCGTAATTTCTTCAACAGTCGCAACGTATTAAACAGACGTCATATATTTCCTTTTTCCCAACAGAAGAACGAGTCAAGTTTGGTATTTTCCCTTGATCGATTTACTTTGCCTGTATATTATTGACCAATTAAAGTATTAGAAATTCCGACAATTAAATGCCCGGTAGATAAATATGTGTAAAAACACTGTTGATCCATAATAGCTAAAGACATTATATTTTTAAATGCTTCTACTTGTCATTTCATATTCACAAATCTTAACTAAGTAAATAAATAAAGTTTAAAAGCAGATTAGAACATCTAAATACTTGCCATGAATATTGTATGAGAACTATACTTATGGCGATCATTCTATATTTAATGCTTTATTTCAAATAAATAGAAAGTTTTTTTTTGATAACTTTCTACGATTTATAGATGTTATTTGAAATTCTGTTATTCGAACTTTGTATATCATCATATAAATCATTTTTAATATTCTTTCTTTTCGAATTGTTGATTTAAAAGTTATGTAGAAATTTCGCATGTATAAGGTATTCAAATTTTATTATTTTGTCTATGAGTTTAAGAAAGACAGTATCCTGATTTAACAATTTTTACATACATATGCCAGTATTAATCGTTCGAGAAACATCCAATTTTAATTTGTCATTCCGGGAATTATATCACTCAATCAGTCAGTTTCTGGCGTTTCTGCTGATGATGAAAATTCCATTGACGATTTCCTTTGTTTACATTTTCTGAATGCGTAGTCAGAGAAAAATCGATGTGTTTTTAATACAGCTTGTTAAATATGCAGCGCTGCTAGCGAGTAAAAAGTGAATTTTGTTTACCAGCAATAACTAGAATAACAAACAGTTTATGTTAAAAGAGTTTTCTAAGTTAGAAATGAGATTACACGTGCTTTTATTTGAGAATGGTCTTTCTTTATACTCAAATGTTATTGATCATAAAGATATGGATCTGTAGGATCTTTCTTCTATGAATCATTTTCTGTCAATTTGTTTCGCCTTAATGTTTCTAAGGTAAGCTAAGGAAATTATATTCAGAATTTTTATGATGTCTAAGTCTAAAATCTTACAATTCTCGAAAGAGGTCATTCACAGATGAGACAACGGATGTATCTTATGTTTTTACTACCATTTATATTTTTCATAAATCTTTGTAGTGAGAATATATCAAACTAAAAACCCAAGGGAGCTGTGACGTAAATGCTAAATACAGATTTTTTGTCTGAATTATTATAATTCATGACATTATTTCTACATTATAATCGAAAAGCTGTTGTACTATGCGTAAAACTATGAGCCATCGTGTAATATACTTGAAGGATAAATGGTAGGATGTATTTTTAGCACTTTTAAAAACGACTTCCTTTGAGTTAAAACTCTTTTAGAACTGCCACAAAAAAATACAGATATAAATCATCTTAAAATATATTTTTTTTATCACCTTGTTAACGGCTTTTAAATTTGTATAGTTTTTATGATTTTTTTTTGTATTATTCTCCCGTTAAGTATTCTGCCCACATCTACTATGGAGAGACGATAAAATGTAGCACCGACAATTCCCTGGAAACTAATTGAGTGATGTGAAGAATAATTAGATTTCCTTTTTATTTTTAATCTATTTTATATATATTCTATTAATTTACGGAATAAATAAAACCTTACGTTCAAAACTTAATTTGGTTAGCAATCATGAAACTTGGTTAACATAACAAACTTGGATAAAAAAACTTATTAATATAACACATACTATTACAGGTTTACACCAATTTGGATAAGAAATAATTTAATTAGTAAATGTCGCCATATAGTAGCTAAATATAAAAAATCTTAGCTAATCTCTATGATGGAATATGTTTTCTTCGAAAAAAGTTTTTTTAAGACTTCAATGCTATAGTAGAAGTTTAATTGATAATTATTAAACAGTTTGAATTATACCACTACTGCAGTAAATTGATTTTTACTTTCCCGCAATAGTTATTAAATGTTAAATAAATACACTGGAAAGAAAAAAGTCATTCCATGTTAATTTGCCATACGTTTTCCGATAGTTATACGTAAAAATAAACATGCAACTATTGAAAATGGATACTGAACAGTTTGATTTATAATTACAGTACAGCAAGTGTTTACGATAATTTAGTTTGCTTATGATATTCTTCGGTAACGCAAGATCTTTTGATATTGTAACAAATATATATAATAAACTAGATCTTGTCTTATTAAGTAATTAATATAATATTTTCTTAAGTCGATATAATCAATATCAAATGAAATCTAATTAATCTAATTGTCACTTATAATTTCTTCAAACGCTAAATCATTTTCTTTACGA
Source organism: Aglantha digitale (assembly GCA_031471615.1). NCBI lineage: Eukaryota > Metazoa > Cnidaria > Hydrozoa > Trachymedusae > Rhopalonematidae > Aglantha > Aglantha digitale. The sequence continues at coordinate 9,984 of JAUELD010007881.1, forward strand.
AATTAGGTTAATTGCGGTTTAACGCCTTCAAAGCCTGAAATTGTAATTAAGATAATAGTTCTACATAAGTTAAAATTGAACAAATTAAACCTAAGGCTTCTAATTGATAGTTTTCGCCATGAAACTTTACATATTGTAATTTGCATCATCATCATCATGTAAATTACATAAAAGTTCCGAACTAAAACGAACGTTCGAATTTATTTTCGAATATTTGAATGAATACACACACGTTCATGAAGAAAAATAAATACTTGAAAGAAAATTTAAAAAATATAGAGGTAAATCAATTTACATTTTTAGAGTAAAGTAATAGTCAAAATAGCCAAAACTAATTTCAATAGTGTTTCTTAAAACATGTAATATGAAAAATAATAAAATATTATCTACAGGGAGAAAGAGCCATTTTCTGTTTAAAACATTTTTATTCTAAAAATATTTAATTGACCTAAGCTATGAATGGATTAGAAAAGCAGACATGTTTCTAAATAGTTAAAAGGAAAACAAAAAATAAAAATAAACCAAAGTTTGTTAACTTCATAAATGGATAGAGAAAAGGGAGTGAAGTTTTTTTGGTATTCTAAATCTAAAAACGTATTATATATACTAGTATTTTGTATTGTACAACTATTTACTAATAAAGAACTACGGAAATCTAAAACTATTTATTATGAAAATACCCAAACTGTTGATTTGTCTAAGGAAGATTAACAATATTACAAAAATGTCGAAAAAACCAATTAGTCTGATAGTCATGATTTGCTGAGTTGGAAAGAAAGCAACGATTGTTGTTGAATTATTCTTAAGTATCCTTTGTTATTGTTAACTGTATGCGATACTTCAATTAACTATAAGTTGCATGTAATTTCCTCGCGACATTTTTTAGCATTCAAAGATTCGTTATTGACTAACGGTTGTGATAGATGTATATAAATATAATGAACGGTGACTATTCACAGGAAATTAATTTAATGCTACTAGTTAGGAAGTATGCCTTCTTTTCGAAATATAAATATAGCTCTATAATTTCTTATAAATATTCAATTTGAATTTCATAAATAGACGTCACATCGAAATAGTAAACACTTTTTTGTTTGATATTAGCAAGTCGTAACCTTGAGACCATTTCATTTCGTATGATCATTATAACGAAAAGGAAAGGATAAAAAATTGTTAAAAATCAATAATTCATCTTATAATAAAATTGTAATAAGTTTTTAATATTAGTCATATCAACATATATTTTAATATCATAAAAAGAAAGTAAATTATTCATCTCAAAGTATGTTTACCCGTTCATTACAGGTTTTATTTCTGTCGATTATAATTTTGTTATGTACAACAAACGCAACACCGTTAACGATTAACACAAACAAAGAATCCAAAAATGATTATATTAATGGCGGACGTTTAGCTATCCAGGTGTTAAGAAGTGTTAGGAATTTTACAACAAAAAACAATCCACAAAAAGAACTTGAAGAAATTGAGAACAATTTTAAAAGAAAAAGTTCAAAACTTGCGCACGAAGATACGAAAAAGTTATACGATTTCATTCCGTCTCTGTCTGCATCCAGATATTACCCTAGTAATAATTCAAGAAAAGTTAAAAGAGCGAAGCGCGGTAGAAGAAGACTTAAACGAGGTACTCAGGTGAATAATGAAGCAACGCTCATAACCGAATTTCCAACCAACCGCAGAATTTATCGCATTGTCAATAAATTAGGTTACTGTCTACGCATTCATATGGATGGTACAGTTGATGGCACTAAAGATTTTAGCGATAAAAGAGGTAGAAAAAAGAATAATATTATATTTTTGTATGTTTATCTTGATGGTAACATTACTTTGCGTTAAAAGACACTCACCGCACCGTGGCCGAAGAATATTTAATTTTCTTTAACGTATGCCATAAATTGTGGGGTTTTAAAGTATTAACCGTAAACTAGACAGCTTATGTTGTCTCAAAGCAACATTGCTGATAGGAGCCACACATAAAATTGTGATAGATACTGTTAATTACACAAACTACAGAAATAAATTTTAATTCCTTTTTAAAAAAACTTTAAGTTGTCGACGAGTAGTCTCGCCAGTTTTCTATAACGACTAGGATATCGCTTTACTCTCTTCCTTTGCTAGATAGATTTTATTTTTATATGGAATGTTATCAACTGTTTTCAAAAAAATGAATTATTTACTGTTGCGTTTGCTTCAAAATAAGTTCATTAAAATTTAGTGTATCTGCAGTTGTTTGAGAAAAACAGCAGGACAGGATTCTGTAATTAATTGAAACACTATGTGGTTCTGTTATTTAAATTCTCATTCATTCGTTTTTAGGTTTATTGGCATTCGAATCGCATGGACCAAGTATTCTTAGGATTAGAGGCGTTGTTTCTAATAGGTATCTGATGATCACTTTAAAAGGTCTACCAACCGCCGAGGTAATATTTGTTACTTAGAAATAATTAGATAACCATTTCATAACCAAATAAATACATAATGTTTCTGGAAAGGAAATATTTCATTCCTAACTCTGTTAACGAATGAATGACGTCACATTTTTAACTGCTTAACGTCAGTTTCCTACATCCTTGCAAACGACATTAGATATACCTTTCTCCAGATAAATGAAAAATAATTAACTTATGTCAATGCGAATTATGAAACAAAAGTACTTAACTTAATATGTGAAGTAGTGACGTCGCACATTAATGTCTATTTCGAGATAACAAGTTAAACACACTGATAATAATCAGTGGCTTAAGCTAACTAAGCTTTTACTTGTGGTGTTACTAGTAGCTAGCTGCTTTGTCTTTTTTTAGGTAAATCCGAAATTGTTTAACAGCTTGTTTCGTCTAACCCATGAAGAGAATTCTTGGGATACATTTGCATCATTTAAATATTACTTTGAAGAAAAATACGATATGCTGATTGGTATTACGAAAGACGCTATTGTTAAAAAGCCATGGAAAGCCGCACCTGGTCAGCACGCAACCCAGTTTTTACCGATCCCCCCCTGAGTTTTTATATGATTTTAGTGATTTCAATGGTTTTTATATAAAAAAGATAGCAAAGAGAAATATATATTGATATATAATATAGTTAGTTAGTGAATTTGGATGTCAACCGATGACGTCTGGTACTGCATTAAATTATCTTATGTGAATACAAAGTTTTATTAAATTTGTATTCGCATTAAATTTTTATTACTTCACTCTCTAACCTTAAACCTTCTATGGTTTTTATCCTGTAATTTTAACCCTCCTGTTTTGCACTCGTTACACCCATCCACCCCAACCCCCCTGCCCCCACCCTTTCCCCTAATACCATGCCATCCAATGTTCACCCTTTTGTGGCTACTGAAGAGTGCTCCTTAGCCATCAAGTGTGTAACTATTGAATTATTTGTATAGTATTTCACATATGTTGAACATCTGTATTTATAAATTATAAACAAATATATATATGTTCACAGCACTTGTTATTATAAATGGGGATAAGACTTTGTAGGGAATTAATTTTACCAACAAGTAAATTCATACTGAAATCTTCTTCATGATTTTTATTTCATCTACGTTAAAGTTTCTTACCCTTTTTATTCCCATTTATTTATTGAATTCGATGATGAAAAAAATATGATATTACGAATGCAAAATTTCCGTTTCATCGGCAAAGATGTTTTTATATTTAAGGTATTATTAATTTAAGAGAAAAATTCGTAATCATTAGTAGAAGTAAAATGTAAATACAAAGAAAACACTCGACTTGTTTAACCCTCATTCAACTCGATTTTCAACTGTTAGTTTAAATCTGAGTTTCTAGACAGACATCGAACAGGTCGAGCATGGTCATTTATTTTGTTACGAGAAACCTTATATAAAAAGACTAGGTCTTGGTATTAATCAAAGAAAATTTAAAATGCTGACTTGGTAAAATAGACTTGCAGAAAGATGAAAAAATGAAATGGGGTTTACAGTTTTAACAAAAGAAACCTTTGAAAAGCACGTTGTTTCCAAACCGTAACAGACCGAAAAACGTAATCCTGAAAGCTTTGCCTCGTTTACAAACTGTCCTTCATTCTAACAAACAGTTTTTCTCTTCTTCGTAGATATTAATGTTTCAACTTAACGCATGGTTCACTTAGAATCACAAAGTTGCCTTCTACTGGTTATGACGTATTTCTCGTGAATTCGTCTCCAAGTTCCAAACATACTTTTAAATGCTTGACAAGCATTTATGTATTTGTAAGTAAATGTACTGATAATACAGAATAGTCGTAGGTTCTTATTTTATCAAAACTAAATGTAAACGGACTACTATACAACTGAGAAGTGAATGTTATGTTAAAGTTAGAATGAAGGACTTGCTTAATAGTTAACTAATATAATAGTAACATTAATCCTATTACGTGTACTGGAATTTACGTGACTATTATATAAGTGGTGCAGTATGTGCCTGCGAAAAGAAATTTAAAATTGAATGGTAATCATGTCGTATACTGTTAAATCCGTGATTTAAATAGTTGTTTCAACTGGACATTTTATCACTGCAGTTCTTTTTATATCGGCTGTTCAAAGTGAAATGTTTTAAAAGCATTTAGGAGTGGCTTTAAAATCTTTAAATGGAACTTTAAACGTGGATTATGTCGACTTATACTTGTTGTTTAACTAGTGTATTTAAACATAAATTTTTACACATTCGTACAAGATGTTACACATCCGTACACGCCTGATCGACGTAATAAAGTTATTAGAAATTTTTTATAATAAATTTCATATCAGTTCTGCGGTTCATTTCTATCAACTTTAATAGTTGATTGGTCAATACGTATACTTGTATACGTGTTATTTACATATCAGAGTAAAAAATGATAGAATGGAAAATCATTTCTTTCTCGTGGTTTTAACGGCTTTAGGAAACCGTATGTTGGGAAAACCAAGATATCAATCACTAATAAACACTAACAATCTATTGGTATGCTTATGACCGGGTAAAAACCCATCATATTGTCTGATTCACTAAAATTTATTAAATTATTAAACGTTGCTAAATTATCTGGTTAACTGGTTAAATGGATTTAAAACTGTTTAACTTGTTAATTTTTACTGGTATAATTTACAAGGAATAAAACTTGCTCTAACTTAGTTGTGAATAGATAATATAGATAATAATATATTCGGAATTTTCGTCAAAAGTTATGCATCTAAACAAATTCTATTTTTTATGTAACGTG
>JAUELD010008103.1:0-15198 GCA_031471615.1 Aglantha digitale
AAATTATATATAACCGAAATAGAAGAACTCAGTTTCTTTTTAACATGATCAATATGATTATTCCAGGAAATATTCGATTCAAGATATATATATATTTTATCTTAATCTTTATTGATTATATTTTCTAGACTAAATTTATCTTTAGAGGAATAAAAAAGAGAAGAATCGTCTGCAAACGAAGTAGGGTCGCCGGATTCAGCTCCATTAGAGATGTCATTTATAAATAAAAGAAACAAGATAGGACCCAAAACTGATCCTTGAGGGAGACCATATTCAATGATCTCTTTATCAGATAAAACAGACCGTATTCTGACAGAGTGATGCCTGTTAGATAAATAGGATTTAAACCTGTTGTTAGTTTTGAAATCAAAATTTCGTGATCAACAGTATCAAAAGCTTTTGTAAAATCTAGAAACAAACAGCAAGGAATTTCCTTATTTTCTAGCACAGTATAAACTTTTTGCATAATATTCAAAACTGCCATAGAAGTAGACTTGTTTTTTCTAAAACCAAACTGAACATTAGTCAGTACTTTATTGTCCTCTAAAAATTTTACTAGTCTAATTTTCATCAACTCTTCAATGATTTTGTCAAATAAAGGTAGAACAGAAACTGGACGATAAATACCTGCAATAAATTTCTCGCCAGCTTTAAAAAGTGGTGTTACTTTGGCTAGCTTAAGTTTCTCCGGGAATTTTCAGATACAAAAAGAAGTATTAACTATATCCTCTAGAGCATAACATAAATATGGAGACAAAATCTATATCAGTTTCAGATTAAATTAATAAATATCATCAGCTTTACCTGACTTTAGCTTTCTATCTATATTGAGTTTTTCAATTTTTAAAATCTGGTAAATGATCTGTTATAGGACTGTCAATTACAATTTTTAGTGAAGAAAGTTGGTAGCAAAATAGAGGGCTTAAAAATACTTTTGCAAAAATATATCTAAAAGTTCATTCACATCTTTAACAAATTCATATCTTAAGAAATCCATATTAAAATCGCCACTGATTATAATTTCTTTATTTTCTGAAGATATTTTATTAAAAATACCATTCATATATTCCAATAATAAATTTCGTTTTTTTTGACTTTGGATGTCTATACAAAATATAAACTAAAATATTTTTCTTATTTCTATTCTATATTTTTCTTAAAACCATTCAGAATTTGTAAAATAGGCATTTTACTTTTATAAATAGAAGCATTAAGCTCCAAATTGCTTATCAAAGAATCTCTCTGTGGTGAGCAAAATCTTCAAAGTTTAAATCAATAAAAGGAAATGTATAACATTCATTACACATGCGTAAATGTCTTCCGCTAGTAATGTCTGTCAGATTAGCGCATTTTGTAAAAACAAATTGATTGGCAATCTTGCATTTCATAGAACTACTATAATGGATGGGAAGATTACAATAATTGCAAACACCTTTATTATTTGAATAAGTACAAGAATTGAACATAAGTTCATCAGTAATAAACTTATTTGAAATTCCTTGAAAGGCTATATCAAAACATTTTTCAAAATACCAAGCAGAATTATCTGTACCAAGTAATTTTTAATTATTGAGCTTAGTGCATTTAAGGTGTTGTCATGTTTGATAGAGATTACAGAAGATGGAGTCTTCGTGATCAAAACCTAAATACATAAAAATTGGACAAACTACTGATTCAAACATATTAATATAAAAAAAAAGTAAGTTCACAACAAAAAATGAAAAACCTTCAACCTTCAGCTTCAACATTCGGATCTGGATTGGTATTATCAATATTGACATCTGCGATGGTAGTAACAATATAGTTGTTTATAGCATTAGAATGTAATATATTATTGATATCATTTTCAGAGTTGATTTTAAAAACTTGTGATGTGATACAAAGTACAATTACCGAACTGTTACGTGTCCATACATATTTAAATGCAGGTCTAACCATTTCTTTGCACTTTTTGAGCAGTCTTCGATAGTGATTACATTAAGTATCATTCACATAAATTTTATCATCCATATCTTCAAATCCATTATCTGAACAGCATAACGAACTCTTGAAAAAAATTCATTTCTGAATCTTCTGTTATTGAATTTAACTATTATTGTAGCATTTGGTTTTTTTGACAATCGATGAGATATCTCTTTATCATAGAGTGAAAGTTCTGGCATGAGTTCTAAATTTAAGCTAAAGAAAGGCAGAGCGAAAAAGAGTTGAGCCTGCTGCAAACAATATCAATAATAAATAAATCAATATTTTCTTAAGAGATATGCAGAAATTCGAATTGAGTTCAGAATGGAACCAATGACTTTCCAATAGTACACACGTACTTGCAGAGATAGGTTTCAACCAGTGGATATTAGTTATACTTTATGAACAATGTTTTTATAGTGAGTTTAGAACTCTGCAGCCCCTTAAAAACATCATATTTAAAGGCTACTGACGTGAAATTTTAAGTTTTGCATTTTTATGGTCTTTAAAATGTAGAAATAAGTTTTTTGGGGACATTTATTTTGGCGCCCATAGCGGTCAAACACTATGGAAATTACTCTGGGTACTGCCCTGTTAGGTTATGTCACATTAAAAGCAAATAACACACTAAAACCCAACCAACCGCCTAATTTTGAGTCGCCTATTGAGAAAGGGGAGTCTGTCCGTCACTAATATCGGGGCTGAAATGATCCTCACCGGTCAAACTGTATAGTGCAACTACTCCATATAGAGTGATATTGATAGCCCAAAATGTTATTTATTTTTCTTCCTACAAACACAACTCTATCTAACTTACCGTTTCGGTCAAGTACATAGCAGCACCGCTAGCTTACAAGATAAACCTATATACTTTGTCTATGGTAGAACATTACATACATCAATTGGCTATGATATAAATTTTGTAGAACTGAAATCAATATTGAAACTGTTTCTTATACCGGTGTTTCATCCTATATATAGATACACCGCTACAACTGAACTACTAGTTTGCTTTTATAAGAAAGATCGAGTTGTTTGATTATAAATATTAGCAGAATCAGTTTCCTCTTTCCATACAAATTACCTACTTCAGTAAACATTTTTATTAAAATCAAAAATCAAAAATTCCAAAAAATTTATTTTACTTCCCGCCAGAATTTGAAATTCGGTATATTAACAACTTACGGCTTCGGTACCGTTAAATTAGTTCAGAACACCTGCGCTCGCTACTGCATTTCATTGAACATTAAATATACCGCATTTTACAAATCTATGTTGTACATAAAAACTCAGGGCGCGTATGTGCTGAATAAATGGTACATTTTAAAAGCAAATAATTCTGCTCATCTTCTTTAAACGACATGTGTGAGCATGGCGCAGCATATTTGTGTCAGTATAGTTTAAAAAAAGTGCACTTTTTGTTGCTACTAATCTGATTGAAGCACTTGTAAATATATATATTATGCAATTCATCAAATGTTGAAGTTAACATTAACACACGCTTATTATAATAAAAAGCAAATTTATAACTCTAAATTATTCGATATTCTAATATACAAGTGAAAACCTCTTATGAGACGAACTTGCAAGGAACATATTACAGTATTAAATATAATCATTTTGTTGAGTATCTCGATAATATAAGTAATATAAAAACATGAGTGTTAACACTGATAAACCATTCGTCCTTTAAATTTTTTAGAGGCCTTGTGCCAAGCAATGCAATACTTTAACTCGCCTTTTCTTTCACCAAATTTTATGAAGTCTTGTTCATAAAATTGTAATCAAGTGCTGCTAAATAGGATCCCATCACCATATGATCATACTCGAAGTGATATTTCTTCGGGATATACTTCAACAGAAGATTATTAAATACTCTAACACTAGTTGTTTGAATAGTTTCAGTGACTTGTTGCATGCCTTTTTTAAGTTGCTTACATCTTATCAAAGAAATTAAACGCTGATGTGCATCTGATCCCTCTACCAACATTTATTTTCTCTCTGGTGCTCTGCGTCTAGTAAATCATGTTTGCATTTGTGAAATAATTTATTTGCTGGCAATTGATGCTTATTGACGGTTGGATAAACAATGGACGAAAACTCCTCATTGTTGTTACATGTTTCGATAGCCCACCAAAAACGGTTTACAATAGAAGGTATCTACCTCAAAAGAATATGTTTAGATACATTGTTAGAAGCTTTATCAATCTTTTAAACGGTGCTTTTAATTAAATGCCATGGATCAAACTGGTGTTTAATTGTGTTAAAATCGGAATCTACCGTAATCATATTTCTAATCCCGACATGTCGGTCTGTTGAAATCATATCAATTTTCACACCTTAATTTTTTAATCTTCGTATAATTCTTGCAAATCCCTCATTTTCCATTGCACCTGAATTCTTTTCTTCAGTTACCGGAACTACAACAGTATCGACAACTTCTCCAGGATTTGTTTCCATAAACGTATATGTTAAATATTTAGCACTAAACCCTTTACTATTGCATCTACCATCTCCTATCAGAAATACTAATTCACGAGCTTTCAGCAGCTCAACCATACGTTTTCTTTCTTACTTCCGGTGCCTTTTGGCGACCGGATGTATATAATTTTGTCGAATTTGATAAAAGACACTATCAGATATCAATTTTAAATTGACGAACCAAGCAAATTTTTGAAAACTTAGCGATGAGAATACCGGAAAAACATATCGATGTTGATAAAAAAAGATTTCGAAGGCCCTTCATTGCTCCAACAGTAGGTTTAGACTTCCATTCAACGTTGCAGTTATTGAAGCATGTAATCTTTAGATGTAGTTGCTAGCTTGTACGAAGTACTTCTTCAATCGTCGATCTGTTTATATGGCCTCCACATTTAGGACAAAAGCGTATCAGTTCAAATAATTTGCTTGAGTAAACAAGGAGCATTCTTTTTCGGTTTTTTTTCTTTATCGCTACTACTAAACTTGTCGTTTTCAGAAGGCTCGTACAACGTACTTTTGTTCCAACGTCACTCTCTGTTTCTAATTCAATATATTAACAACGTTCGCCAATAACCTTTTTCGCATCAGCAACCATTAACCTTTTGCTGCTTAAATTTTCTTTCCGTTCCAATATTTCCTTTCCAGGCTCCGACACAAGGTAATCCTCAACTTCACCGCTACACCTTACTTGTCTTTACATCAACAACAATCAACCTTACACTGCATAACCTTACTTTCTGCTCCAATATCTCGTCCCCATTCTCTGACACAACGTTATCCTCAACTTTACCGCTACACCCTACTCCTCATTCAACATCAACAACCATCAACCGTTCTTTCACTGCTTAACCTTTCTTTCTGCTCCAATATCTCATCCCCAGTCTCCGACACAAGGTCATTCTCAACTACAACGCTACACTCTACTCCCCTTTCAACATCAACAGTTATTAACTGCTTAACCTTTCTTTCCGCTCCAATATCTCGTCCCGGCTACACCCTACCCCTCTTTCAACATCAACAACCATCAACTTTTCACTGTTACTACCTCCTCTTTCATTACCATCTTCCACTGTTACGAGTTTTTTGACTGATCTTCTTTTCCATATAGTTTTAAACTTGCGTAATTTCTTGTCAGGCGAAGGAAATTGCATTAAATGTTATATGTTTCAGAATTAGCTACTTGACATCCAAAGTGATTTTTTTCGTTCGAGCGTACGCGTTGATGTATTAGCATCTCTTATTTGTCTAAACGAAATTTCCAGAATTTGAGTTCCCATATAAATCATGCTTTTCTGCTCGTAGTAAAGCGCTACATAACCAATGTGAATATCTTCCACTATCGTCGTATCTTCATCAGAAGGCTGTTATATATTTGCAGCAGCATTAAAAGAAGACATCAACGATGAATCAATGTAGAGAAAACCCAAAACAAACGAGTACAAACATTTTAAATTCTAACAATATCATTTTATAAATATGGAAAATAAGATTATATATAATACCTAACTCAGATTTTTCTTTTTTTTCAATTCTTTTATTTGTATTCGAGCGCTCTTTGGCAACAGTGGAATGAAAAAATATTGTAGGAATAGCTCCTTTTCTTAACTTTCGATTTATGATTTTTTTCTTGATTCAGGGAGAAGGCGTTGTTTTATATCATGACTCTGGTCAAACATACATTCATCAAAATGAAGAGAGCATAAAAATGTATCATTCGGGAGATCGATTCTATTTATCTTCTCTTTCCATATTTTAGCTAGTTTTTTATCCTTAGGCAATCTATGAAATGCGACATTCTTGGATGGTTAGGACATCTCACAGCACTACAATGAACCACAATATAATAGTATTAGCAAATATAATAATAATAAATCTTCTTTTTATCTAATTGAAAATGCGTTACAACGCATGTGCTGAAACAAGTTACGTGAAATAATATTTTTTTTTTTTTTTCTATTTATTGTGTATTTATGGCCAACTTTTTGAGTATATTTTTGGTGTTTACACTTATGTAATATGGTTTTTCAAGACCAAATAATACAATTTCCCATATCAATTTATAGGAAAAAAGGAAAACCTCTTGCAACATATGACGTCAAAATCCAATTTTTTAGAAATAGAATTTGGATACCATTTTATCATTCGCGCTATAATTTTAACTGTAATTGCGGATTTCTATTGAGAAAGAAGGGATAAAAATTTTATTTGTGCATTAATTAAAGAAAAGTAAGTGAGATAGATTTCTTGCATCACCTCGGATTCCCTTTAACTACAAAATAATAAGATAACAATAATAATTAATTTAGTGCAATGGTGAAACCATTCAATGGAAACAGAAAGAAGATCTTTATGAATAGGATCTCGGTTTCAACAGAAACTTGCCTGGAATCACAAATGACACGGCAACTTAACCACTAACCTCTTCCGAATGAGAGTTTATTTTGCTGAACAGGTAACCATTTTTCTTTTTTTCTGTCTTGTAGGCTCGAATTCTGGGTTAAAAATTGTAAATTAAATTTATTAAGTCAAAAAATTAAAATTTAAACATCAAAAAAATTATATCAAATAAAAATTGAAGTAAAGTATATGTCCGAAAGTATTGAAATAGCGTTGTTATAACGTTTATATTATACGTTTTAATAACGTTGCGACGTCAATTTTTGGTTCCTAACGTAAAGACCAAATATGATATTGAAATAACGTTATAATATTGTAAGATGTCGGCTGGGTACTGATCCATATTTCTATTTTAATTTTAATTAAAAATTATCACTTGAATTTTTGAAGAGAAGATATTTTAGGGAGAGTTATTTTTATGTTGCATCATAAATAGCCAAAACAAAATTACAATTTTTTTTTCTGCAAATATATGTCTCCCCTTAGAGTAATTTATTAATTTATTGAATTCATAGAATTATTTTCATTTCATTATTTATAGCATATAGCATTTCCAATAATTTTAATTATGAACCAAAGCACAACTTTTCACTCCGTGACATTTCCTTCCGAGATAATTACATCCCTTATAAGAAAGTATCAGCAAATTAATTGTTCTAGTGTTATAAGTGGTATGTTTCTTCAGTCAAACAGCCAATAGATTGTAATTTATACAATCATAATCAGTTTTGCATCTACCATCCTCAAATCAGACGAAACTCCACTCAATTTTCCGTTATTTAAAAACATCATTTCTCTGATCCTTCCGTGACGCACTTTTAAAAATCAAATATATCCTTACTGCGACTTATTTTTTCCACTTGATTTGAAAGAAAATACTAAATGCTGCCTAAAAAAATAAAAAATCCTTCAATTTGTAATTTATAACATGAATTACTTTCATCAATTTGTTATGAATTCCTTCCGTGACAAAAACAGACCTTTTCAACCTAACCCCCAAATTAATTGTTATAATATTCCAAGAATTCAAGAGTTAATAATTGTTTTTGTATTTTATTCAAGACAAACTCGAGAAAATGTTGTGATCATGGGTAACGATGTCATATAAGAAAGTTCAATTCATTCATATGACTTTGTAATTCAATACTACATCAAATCAATAAAATTCAATGAACTCCTTTTGAGAATTATTGCATAAGATTGCAAAATACATTGACCAAAAGTATTTTCTTTATTTATATATATGATTTTAAACTTTTAATTTTTGGTATGTGCTGGAAATTTAGATGAGAGTCTTAAATGTCTCATTATTTCATCCTGACATAACTGTTTGTATCCTAATCCTTGAATTCTGTCAAATAAAAAAAAAATTCTAAAAAATTCTCTAAAAATTGTTTCCATAATTTTACATTAAATTCGATTGGTTTATAAAAACGATTTGAAATGCAGAAAAGCTTACAAAATATGCACGTACAAATACGCGGTTTCAAGATATTTAGTTAATATTTAGTTTAAGGTTTAAGTTCAAAAATTTTTTCTTTTCTAAGTGGATATTATGATCAATAATAATTACTTTAGTAAATTAGATCGAATTTCATTTGCAATTTGCAAAACTATTAATCGGCAATTTGAATTATGTTGTCATGTCTCAAATCTAGATTCTTGTAATAAAAAAAAAATTCTTGTTTATTTTTTCCTCCACCCTCCCGTACGCTTGATTACTTTTAATCAAAGATTACCTTATCAAAACTTTGATTCGTTTTTATTTAAGATGATTCAAAAGTTGGTCGAAATAAAGTTACTTAAAAGAGACAACTCTGTTCAAACAAAAATTGTTTGATTGATTCTAAAGAAGGAGTGTTAAATATGTGGGATATCGTAGAAAATCTACAATTGATTGTATATATGGTCCACATACTGTACAAAAACAGGAAACAGGAACAGGATAGTTCTTCACATAAGTAAGTATCAACTGTGGTATTTTTAAAATTAATATATCAAATATTTGATACAAAACAAATAGAGAGGAAGAAATATTGAAATTTTATTCTATAGAAATAACAAATAGCTTGCTTCTCGTCAAGAAACTCTGGTTCTCCGATAAATCGAGTTTCACAGGCATTGTTAACTGAACAATTGATTATTCGATCATAAAACGTATTATTGGAAATCATTGTGAATTAACTTATGATATTGTTGAACAAGAAACATTAAAACGAAAAAAAAGATTTAACTAGCATCAAAGAAAATAAAAGAAATGTTTGAAAGAAAGAAAAAGAGAATTGTTTTGCGGTAACAATTTTACGAAAAGGAAACTTCTATTTAGTTAATCAGTTTTTAAGATTCTTCGTTTATCTTGCACAAATTTGATTTTTAAACACATGTCGTAAGTAAGTAATTATTATCATTATTATTATTTTATTGTATATCACACTATTTACTCTATTAAATAAAATATACTCTTTGTTTCTATACCGCATTTTTACAGAACATCTTGAAATCAAGAAAATACAAAAAAACACATTTTATATACTACTATTACGTTATGTCTCGCCATTTACTTGTGTTGTTCATTCGTGAGCAATTTTAATTTTTGTTTTCGAATTTCAGACATATAGATATTTTAAGTAAACAAAACAAGAGTTAACATTGAATTACCACAAACCCAATCTATCGGAAGACGGTTGGACATATGAATTTAATAACATCAATTATGTGTTCGCCATGGAAATTTTTTAGCCTTAACATGATTTTCTCAAATTTATCCAATTTCTTTCTATTAAAAATACAAAGATAATGTCATGTGCTATAATGTATCTGTCTGTATCTACTGTAGTCTTTAGTTTACCTTGCGATAATTCGGACAAATAAATCGTATGTATAGCTCCTAAACATTGCTGAGCACTTTTAGATTATCTAATAACATGGAAGCATTTTAATATTACATATTCAAAGAAAAATATACCAATACCACCCAAAGAAGAATACAAACTAAAAATAATAAACAAAGCTGAGAGCGTCTTGAAATGAATGCGTTGATAAGCGTTAGCATTTCTTGGTAAGTTGGGAAATGCAGATAAACATTAGTATGAATTTCTATCCAGAAAGCTTGCTCATTCAGTCATAGAGAATGATATAATGCTTATGTTTCTGATAGTTAGTAAAAACAATATGGAAACAAAAATAATTATTTCAAAATTAGCTCTTTATGATCGAGTTAAGAAAGTTCATGAGAGTGAAGCGTATATAATAATAAAAGATCACAAAGAGGACTTTCCTAATAAGATTATATGTCGGTTAATAAATCCATCAAAATATCCTCGATAAAATCAATGCTCAAATGTTAGAACAACAAACGTTGATCAATGGAAAAATACTACATTAGTAATAGAATGGTATAAAAACATAAATCAAAAATTTCGTTAATTTTGATGTAGAAAGTTTTTATCCTTCAGTTTCATCGAATCTTTTCGAGGATGCAATCATTTATGCTAAGTCGTTCTGTACAATCAGTCAAGAAGATCTATGCGTTAATATGCAAGCAAGAAAACCATTAGTTTTTTGTGAAAATGAACCCTGGGTCAAGAAATCTGGTGTTTTTGATGAACCCATCGGTTGCTTTGACGTGTTAGAAGTATGCCATCTAGTCGGTTTATATATTTTAAATAAATTGAAAACTATTACAAGTGAAAACGACTTTGGACCTTATAGAAATTTAAGTATAATGCTTGATTTGTATGGACCTGAATTAGAACGAAAACGTAAACCATATGTAGCTAAAACAATCAAAGAATGTGGATTAAACATCACTATAAAAACAAATCTAAATATTTACTTGACTTCCTTGACATACGTCTAAATTTAAATTTAAAATGAACCGTTACCCAAGTCGATAGAAATAAGATATTTCATGTAAAAAAATTAAATTTAAAAAGAACATTGACATATATCAATCTTCATTGAATAAAAACGAAATTAAGTACAATTTACCATACAATCCTTTAGTGTCTAACAACATACCTAGTGAAAAAAAATACACACAACAAAGTAGTTTTGAACCCTAACAATAAAGTATATTCGTGTAACTTTAAAAACAAAACAACTTGTCCGTTATAAAACAACTGCCTCACTCCAAAGTTAGTTTATAAAGCTAACAATAAAAATAATGACCCCAAATTCTAAATCGGACTTACTGAAACACCTTTTAAAGGCCAGTACAGAAAACATACTAAATCATTTAACAATAATAAATATTGTAAAGAAACAGAACGTTCCACATACATCTGGGAATTGAAAGAGAATGAGGCTGTACCAAACTATCAAAAGAAAATTAAAATCAAATTTCTGGCTTTTATGTCTATCGGGAAAATCTTTTATTTAAAACAGTTTACAAAACCATAATATGTTGAATAAAAGAAGTGAGTTTGTTTCAAAAAAAGTGAATACAGCACCATGATTAATGTATGATTATTAACAAAATTCCAAAATAATTGAATAATTTAATACTAACAAAAATCCAATAGAATTACAGATAAAAGAAATGTCAAACCTTAAATGTATGTTGCAAACTTAAATTTCAACTTATCATATATGCCAGATTACGGGGACATTTCATATTTAGCGTATATACCAGATAAAGGGGACATTTTATACTTATCATATATGTCAGTTTATAGGGACATTTCAAGTTTATCAAATATGTCAGATTAAGAGGACATTTTAAACTAATCATAAATGTCAGTTTAAAGGGACATTTCAAGTTTATCAAATATGTCAGATTAAGGGAAAATTTTAAATTTATCATATATGTCTTATTAAGGGGACATTTAGACTTATCATATATGTCAGATTAAGAAAACATGAAAAGACACGATATGAAGCCATGCAATACTAATGAAAATAAAGTCAATTGAATAACTGTAATTCCTGTTAAAATAAAGATTGACCTTAGAGGCAAATCAGAAGTAACATATCAAGGAATGTATTTAAAGGCGTAGGGGAAAAATCTTGGAATTTACTGACTAAAAGTTCCCATTGGACAGGGCTCAGAGTCGTAGTGAGGAAATAGAGCAGAGAATAAAGGAAAACAAACCTATGTAAACCTAGCTGATATTATTGGCATAGTTAAATGGTTTTGTAATGATATTTATCACAAACTTTTTATATAGTCCGGTCATTAAAAAGCTTATACTTCTATTCTTTATAACGCTCTAAAAAAATCCTTAGCTTTTTTTAACTTATGTTAGTATAACATGACTTCGCTTTACAATTTGTACCTAAGTCCACATTTGTTTGTGTTTCCAGAAATCCATTATATAAGCATGCATAATCATTGTTTTCTCACAACACTATTGACTTTATTACACTCATATTGTTTATTATTGAAATAAAAAACAACATTTGGCTCACATAATTTATTAGATATTTTAATAAAGTTTAACTAATCACTGCTTGCTGTAAATATATCAAATGTATGAAAATGTTATTAATAAGTTTTTCGTAAATGATTTTATATTTATTGACTTTTTATAAAAGTTGAAATATCCAAACATTCCTTTGTAGTAGCCAAACTAATAAGTTGTTATCAAAGATAGTGCAACTAAACAATGGTTGATACGTCATATGGCTGTATATTTGTGTCAAATGCTCACTCTTTGTTTAAATATAACTTTAAAAGGCGTTGTGTTGATATAGATTTTGACGTCAATATCTTAAATAAACATAATATTTTTTGTTTGCTTTGTGTTATTCCAATGGATTACTCATAAAAACAGTATAAATAGCAAAATATGTCTGATTAATTCAAATAGTTTTGAATATTAATAAATAGCAGAGAGAATATAGAAGAAATTATTGAAATGGTGTCATCTTAATAAGCTGCTATTGGAGATTATTATTGCATTGGATGTTTGAAAAGTAAGAATGAATATTAAAGATATTATCTTGTATTTATTTGATAAAACTTTATACAAGAATTGGTCATCTTCTACATTTGGTCACTATTTTGTATAAAATTCAAAGGAGTAGCCCACCTACCGTCCATTCAGAAGAAGTTATTAATACAGATAAATTTGATAGAAATGACATAACATTTTAAATAAACTTATTCTGTTCTTAACGTTAACTTTAACTTAACGTATTATGTTTCTTCCTGCTAAAAATCTCTCGAAATATATTATCAAATTATCTTATACAACACCGTTCAGCCCATTCATATAATGTTAAAAGAAGTATGGCACTTAAAACATTTTCATTGTATAAATATGTCCATCTAAGAGAGACCTAACATTAAATTTTTCTGTAAAAATATTACTTTGACCGTTTATACTACGTTTAAATGTTAAATGATTTTTTTTAACAAAAATAGGTTTTGAGTGAATTTTTGTCAATGTTTTGCACTTAATCCTCAAAATGATGACGTCATCAAAGACTTTGGCCTTAATCAATAGAATTTTGTTTCTGTTTAGATGAGGTAACTCAACAATCTTGTTTTATTGTCCAGCCTAGGGTACGTCAGCAACTATTATAATTATGACTTTTGGATGAAGACTATAAAGTATAACGTAAACTGCGACAATCCTCTGCTAGAAAACTACATACAATCATCTTCACTACACATAAATTTTATCACTATTTCCAAATATTTTTTTTACAATTAATTGGTTTTTTTGTTTTTATTTTACTGTTGTTGTCAGAATCTATAAGAAATTTATGTTTGAAGTCTAAATTTATTACCTGAAACTATTATTGTTTATAGACAAAACTATAAAAAGATCAACAGCAGTTAGAAAATTCTTTCGAGAACAGCAAACATGCCAACAAACAGCGATGCATTAAAAAAGTTTAACTCATTATATCCAATTTCTTATACAAAAATACACAGTGACATGTTCAAAGTATCGAGATATGATATAACACATCAACGTACGAATTCTGGGAGCAGTTCAAAGATTAATTATACTTCAAACTTTAATGGTAATAAAGCTTACAATATTAAAGCCAAAACAAAGACATAAGTTTAGTGGTACGTACATAAGTTTTATGATGTTGTTCCAATAATAATTGTTTACAATATTAAAATGGGTAAGTTGTGACTATAATTTGTCTGATAGATTATACTTTTTAACATTACAGATTACTATTCTATATATATAGATTGGGGAATATGTATACAGTACTGTATATGTAAAAGATGATATTTTTCATGTACAGTAAATAGATAGTGGGTCATAAGTTATTCAAAGTGTAAGAGTCAGATTTTTGAGATGAGAAAAAATTTTATTTGCCTAAAATTGGGTTCAAAATTTGCCTAAAAAACCTTTTCTTTAAAGATATCTCCAGATCCTTTCATTAACTTTTTTTTATTTTTGGCACAAAGCTAGAGGCAAATAATGGCTTTAAACTGACATAAGTATCATCATTCCGAAAATTATTTTTTATTTCAATTGGAAGTCAAAAGGTCAATTTTTTGTGTGGATTAGATAGTGTCTGGTATCTCATGCAACTGGTTTCTCGATGAACGTTCACTGACCCTGGTGATGAGAGAAGCCCAGGATGATGGTAGAAAAGCCTGGCAAATGACCAAAGCTCTTCTTTGATGAAAACCGTGGATACTCGGAATGTATTTAAACCTTTTACCTGTTATACTTGTGGCACCCAAGGCCATATATCATCACAATGCGACAAAAAGAGAAGTCAATGGTGCAACGTTTGTAAAAACAAGTCTCACAACACCAGCAAATGTCGTAAGAAGAATGGGGACAATGTCAACAAAACAAGGGACGATGGTCATCACAATTTTGCTTTCAAGATGAATGACGTAAACGTACACATTGAAGCAAGCCCTAATACCATCCTTGCCGATTGTGGTGCTACTACTCATATCGTGAATAACAAGTCATGTTGCATTGACACCGATCCTACCTTCAAATCCAGTGACCATTATATTGAGGTGGTTGATGGAACAACAGTCAACGGTATCGCCAAGGAAAAAGGAACCATTATGAAACAGTATAAAACCAATGAGAATGCATTTGTAGACGTTAAGCTGAGAGACGTATTATACATACCAAACTTCCCACAATGCATTTTTTCTGTGAAGTCAGCCACAAATCATGGGTGCAAAGTTGTGTTTTCAAAAAACAGGGATGAACTTATTGCCCCTAATGGAGCTATTCTCCCTATTTCCCAAGAAAAACGATTGTATTACCTTTGTAAATCAGCAGTGAACTCTAAACTCTAACTCTACACTGTATCTTTGGCCACTGCAACACAGCGGAAGTTTCTCAGATGGAAAGTGTTGTACAAGGAATGAAGATCAGTGGTGACA
This sequence comes from Aglantha digitale, assembly GCA_031471615.1. Lineage (NCBI taxonomy): Eukaryota > Metazoa > Cnidaria > Hydrozoa > Trachymedusae > Rhopalonematidae > Aglantha > Aglantha digitale. Next base: position 15,170 of record JAUELD010008103.1, read on the forward strand.
AGTCGAAATTCGATTGCGAAACCTGCGTG
>JAUELD010008325.1:0-15191 GCA_031471615.1 Aglantha digitale
ATGTCCGTTGCATTTTTCATATCCGGTTTATTTTGATTTGATTTGAATCTATTCTGCAATTTAGACTTTATTGATTACATTCCACTGTGCCCGTAAACTGCACAAGCGCCATCTAGATGAAACCCTTTATAAATCCTTAACCAAACAAGATTTTAGTGTGAAATAAAATAATTATTCAATATAATTTTAGGGTTATTGAAATAAAGAAATGAGATTTAAAACTGTTACAACCTTTAAGCCTTGCAATTTTCAATAGTGACCAAAAATGTTTTAGGTTATCATTTTCTATTATTTTCATTAAATTATCAAGTAAAAATGTATATGGAGTTCAATTTTATGGCTTATTAATTTTAATATATTTGAAACAAGTTTAAATATATCAGCATCTTCTTTAGATTAACTATGATTGTTATAACATATATAGTACTGGTTAGTATCTTCACTTGTAATGGCTACAAATCACCAATAACAATCGATGATCATCCAAGCTTATGGCCTGGTCATTTGGAACCTTTTGGATCAAATCAAAAAACAATAAGTGTCCAACAAATATCTGAATGGCCGTCACCAATCGGTAAAAATTTATTGAAAAATTGGTTTGCATGGGATTTTTCATTTACCAGTTTTTTCTCTATATCATATTGAACAGCTTGTAATATTTCTCAAATTTGTTTTTGTTAAAAACACATTGTAATCATTGGATATCTGTTCTAATACCAGTTCTACTTCTTTTAGATTTCTTTAAAGATTATGTAGAAGGAAATAAACCAATACTATTTAAAGGTTTGGCCAAAAGATCTCCAGCTCAACATTTATGGGATGATAAGTATCTTATGAATAAAGCAACTTCTCAAAAACAGTCTGTTGTTGTTGAACCAGAGAAAAAAGAAAACAGAGTACTCACAAAAAAAGAAATGATGTTTCATGAATTTTTGAAAATTTACAAAAATCAATCTGTTTATATGGTCAATCCTGTTCCTAAGGCCATACAGTTAGTACCTATATGTTGTTTGAAGATGTTTTATTTGTGTATGAATGCACACTTTACCGTTGTTTTGAAACTAAGCTTTCTTTGATTTGAATTAATAAAGTTTTGCTAATTTTTTTTCTATATTTCAGGAAAGATGTATTGATGCCTGCACCATTACGGTGTGATGAAACTAGACAATACATGGAACATGCAGTAAGAACTTAAAATAATGTTTTGAATTTGTTATATATGCGGAACACACACTAAATTTTAAATTTTTCGAGAAAATGTTGAATAGGAAACATTAAAAAATGCATTAAACAAGGTGATGAAACTTTTTATCTGTTTCCTATTTATATAAGAAAAGGGTTTATATTTATTTTATTTGTATTTTTTCATGTGCATATTACAGTAAAGTAATAAAAAAAGGGGGTAGGAATGGATCCTGACGTGACTAAGTGTTCCCATTTGATCCTATGAAAACCATTCTAACCCAAAGGAATTTATAAATATTTCGTCAGACTATACTAGCCTCATGTTAATTTTTTTTTATGGTAAATGTTGAAAAAGGTTGAATCCTACACTGAAGACTGAGGTGCGACTTGAACACATAAACTTTGATTCTTTAGTCCCTTGACCATTTTTTAACTAGCAACAAAATTTTGCAGAATGTATAACACTGTACACAAATCCTTTGATTGAAACAGTAAGTTTCTATATAAGTATAAGTTTAATGTTTGCATAATATTTATCTATCATTAGATGTTAAAGTCTTAAAAAATTACACTGACTTGTTATGTTAAAGTAGATAAAGCAATATTGAATTACTGATTTAAAAAGTGATTTTTCAATCAAAACTACTCTCTTGAAATAACAGAATGTTTTTTTTCTATTGATTAACGAAGCTGAATAGCTGTTAGTTGATTTTTCGAAAATTTTAAAAATTCCCTTTTCAAACATTCAATGCATTTGTTCTAGATGACATGGTTTAGTAGTGGAGACACAAAATCTGTTCTTCATCATGACGATTTAGATAACATTAATTGTTTGCTGCGTGGCTCGAAACAACTGCTGTTAATTGAGTATAATGCAAATAGAAACTATGTACCAATTGACATGCCTGGCTACTCAAGTGTTGATGTTGACAAAGTTGACTATGTTAAATATCCTAATTTAAGAAAAGTTAACTATTATGTAAAAGCCAACATGGAGGAGGGTGATTGTATATTCATACCATATAAATGGTATGTTCATTAATATCGGTATAAGACAACAAGTTTTTAATACCTATATTTATAAATTAGCTTGATGCTTTAAACACCTTTGGTTAACTGCTATAAACATTTTTTATTTTATTTTCAAGAAGCTAACATATATTTTTAAATCTTCAGGTTTCATCAAGTGAATTCAAAGGCCAATTCAAAAAAGCAAAACATTGCAGTAAATGTGTTCTTTCGTCATTTAAATAAACACAGACCTAATGACTGTTCTGTAAGTCCTTATGATGCCACCCTTGATTTATTCGAATTCAGGCAACATTTATCGGAGCCAAAGGAAGAAGATGCTTCTTTAGCGTAAGTGATAACTGTAACCTTTGTTTCCCTTGAACCAGTTTTAACTGATTAGTGCAACAACTATCTGCTTCTAATCATAATCTAAGACAATTTATTATTACACTCTCATTATTGAATCTACACGGACGTTGAACATGTTATTGATTTCATTTTTATGTTTTTTATTATTTGTTTTTGTGTTTATCACTAGTCTGAAGCAGATTTTTTATTTTAATATTGCAAATAGAGTGTTATATTTTAGAGATCATTATCAAAATTATTTGAAAAGGACAAAAAAGAATCGTGCCAATTTTGTGACATTTTTGTCTATATACAAAAGGGTATGCTGTTTATGTCATTTATATTATATGTAAATTCATTGTTACCTGTATCACTATTGGGGTAAAGATAAATTGTCTAGACATTCATCTTTTGTCATGGCTGTAATATGCGTAATCAGCCAAACTTTAATTCTAAATTTTTCTTTATTTACTTCCATTTAGTAAAATATATGTTGTTAATGTTTTCTTACATTTTAATCAATTTTTTTTTGTAAGTTTTGAGCAATAATTTCTTTTTTTATCAATTATTAGATATCTATCAATTTGTAATAGGGTTTTGAATTTTTTTGTACCTTTATATCTTATTCTCTACACAGTCCACACATTTTCAAAGTACACAAGAAGTAATAATATATATATTTCTTTTTTATATACAGGATCCAACCATCACAGAACGCGACATCACACACACTGAGTTCCCAGTACAGTATGACAGACTTATGAATCAGGTTAGTAAACAAGAATTCTTTATTGGTTTATTATTTCACACTAAACAACTAAACAATGTCATTTTCTTTTCTTCTTTAAAATATCTATCTACACTTGTTACTTATCACTGAGCTGATTTTATTCATCATATTTGAATATTTCTTAAAACCTTTTCTTCGTATGAATATTCTTTCTTCTTTTTTTGTACATTTGTTCAATAACAGAAAGTTATAAAATATGTTCAAGCACTGTTTCTTTTTACTTTTCTAAAAATGCCTTCAATTTTAAGTATATTTTTTATGAAAATAAAGTTCCGTTGGTAAGAATGATTTTTTCGTGATGTTTTAAAATATTCCATAACAAATTTCTTGATATAATTGCTTCCATGTGTGTATTCTTTTACAAATCGGTTAGTACATCTATGTATATTTATGCTTTTGTAAAAGTTTTTCTTTCATTGCGTTAGTTGTCCCCCTCTCTTAGCTGTTTCTTTCTTGCAGCTTTTCCTTGCATTGGATGTCAATGAAAATGGCTTTATAGAAGTTGATGATTTTAAAGCTGCAGCTATAGATCAAGAGACGTTTAATGTAAGCAATGAGTTAAATTGAATGGTAAAGGTTAATTGATTATAAAGAGTAATTGAAATCTGCTTTGGGAGGTTGAGATATAGTCAAGATTAATTACATGACTAATTTTGTAATATCCATTTTTTTAGTCTTACATGGAAAATTTGCATGCAAAACATGAAAAACTTTTGATATTTCTCGATAACTTCTTGTTTTATTATAAAGGTAATTATTTTGGTTTGTTAATTGAGGTCTGTGTATAAATTATCATAGATTTATTGCATATAAATAGGGGCTTCCAAAAAGGAATGGGCTCTAATATTCCTTTGGTATCAACTGTTGAAATATATGTTGACAAATTTTTTAGAATTATAGAACATAGCTTTTTTATTTTTAACTTAAAACTCTACCGCGATCTTTTATTGATATATTTGCTAGGACCTGAAATTAGATCCTGGCTCAATAATAGTTTTCACTAACATTCTTCTATTAATTAATGAATAAACCAATATTATTTACCTTGTTTCTTGTAGTCTTTAGGGAATTTTCTTATAACATATAATATACTAATATCATAATATAACATCATTTTTATGTTTTTTTTATCTTCTCTTTTGTTTAAACAATTTGTTTTTTACTAGCATTAATATAGTGCATTGTGAATAAAAAAAGGAGAGTCTCCTTATTCAATTACTGAATTGACCAGTTCTAATTTTTTCTAGACAAACGACCAACTGATGAATTGTAAATCATTTTCTATGGAAATTTCCAATTGTTTTGAATGTAATATTTTTTGATACTTTTTTTATTTATTTATTTATATTTATAAATATTAGTCAGTGGGTATTTATTTTTTAATTTAAGTTGTAATATCTATCTTAATCTGTGTATCAGTTGGTAAAAAAAAAGTATATAAAACTTGTACTTGTAGAAGTTTATTTACTAAAGCTGTCCTTGTAGCATTAGTGGTTTTATAAAGACTTCTAATTTGTATCATTATAGTTTCTTGTGTTAAGTTACTTTGTCTGCACACTCACTGCTGTACAATATTTGCAGTTATTTTAATGTCTGAAACATGCATTATTTTTTAACTTTTTAAGAATTTTAAAGAAAAAAAAATCTTAAAGAAATAAAAATTGAAATGGAATTTTGTTGTTGTTATTTTTGACGTAATTTTTGTAAAGATTTGACAAGGCTGTGGCAACTTTTTCCATCAAATCAAATTTAACCATTATTTTATGTTCCACAAAAATCTGTGACACTACTGGGGCCAGTAAAATCACTAAATTAGAGTACAAAATCTGTCATAACTTTGAGAAAAATAGTTTAGCCTTAAAATTTTTAAATAACCCTTTAGTTAATATTCTTGGGATGACTTTTATTCTTGGGATGACTTTTCAAAGGTTTTATGATAGTTGTAGTTATGCCTAAGGGAGATTTTATGTTCTCATATTTTCTCATATTTGTTAAAACTTTTAAAGTAAATTTGTGTTGTTTCTTGTGTTTTTATAGTTAAATATTTCTCATTTTATAGCATAGTATTTTATTAAGGATTTGATATATATTTTTCTAACTTTTTGTGAACGTATTTATGATATGCAATAGTTCAATATAGAATATAATACTAGAGTATGCATGATATTATATTTACCATCTATTTTGACAAAAGGAGCTTGCATTAATCAAGCATGTTTTGTTGTTGCATAAGACAGTTTCTCAAGTCTTACTTAAAAATATTATATAAAAACGTGTTGTTTGAATACTTTAAAGATCTCAAGCTGAATCATTGAAGCTTTCATGGTGTAAGCTGTATTCTCTTTTTTGAACTTTCATTTCTTGTTATGCTACCAAGTGTGCTAATGCGTAAACAAAGTGTTTATTCCATTTTAGAATACAAAACTTTTTTTAATACAGAGGAATGCTCACTGTTCTCTTACTTGTTAGTTTTTGTGGATTATATCAATGCATTCCCGTAGATGACCCTAGTCAGTGGCCTGGACACCTTGAACGGTTTGGTTCTCAACAGAAAACTACATACATTGATGAAATTTATGAGTGGCCATCTCCTCTAGGTACATGATTTTATTCTGTTTGTTAAAATGTAAAAGTATGTGAGGCTTGGATATATTCTTTTCAGAATTTCTTTTCAAATCTTTAATTTATTTCTTTTTTAAATCCATCTGCCTTAAATCCAGATACTGAATTAGATTTTTTTCGAAACGGAACAGAAATTATCATTTATTTAACATTTTTTCCATATATTTAGATTTTTTCCAAAACTATGTTGATAAAATACATCCTGTACTGATAAAAGGAGTTTATAAATATTCCAAAGCAAGGTATTGGGATAATGAAAAGTTGAGAGGTGATATGAAGTCTAATGAATATGTTTTGGTAGAAAAAACTTTGAAAGAAAATCGGAGTAACATTCCAGGACCTTTTACATTAGATGATTTTATTAATGGCTACCAGAAGAGACCTCTATTATTGTTTAGTTCTGTGATGTCACATTTAAAGTAATTCAATTCTTAATTATTATTATTAACTAATTAGTCGTTAGTTGTAATTTAACTCATTAAATCATGTGTTGTTATATCACATATTATATTGTTATTATTTAACCTCACATAGAAAAGAAAACCTCACATGTAGCTAGAAAATCATTTGACTATACTATGTTAGTTTGCTTGTGACTTCTGATTTGATTTGTTGCCTTAAATTCTTTCAAGCTATCTCTGATAATTTATGCTAGATATTTTAAATTTATTATAATGTGGAGATTTATTTTATTTTAATGTCTAGAAAAGAAGTAGAATTACCATCTCCATTGAAATGTAACGAAACTAAAGAATTTTTAGTAAATCCAGTTAGTTGTTTAAAGTTGATTTAGCTGTTGACTATTATAATCATTGCTGTTTTATTTTAGAATAACTATTCAGTTTTTAATAACTACTTTATTAAGTAGAGAGAACCTTTTTGAACTCTAGTAAAAATTCAATTTTTTTAACAATAAAAGCTTCTAGGTTGATACAGGTAGATACAGTGATGATGTGATTAAGTAATGATTTTTCTGATTTAGAATCTTGTTATCAGTCAAGGTGGCTCCAGATCAACTGTATACAGTGATGATGTTGAAACTTTGTATTGTTCTTTTCAAGGACATGTTGATACTTTACTCATTGAGTATACAAAAAATAAAAATTATGTGATAGATCGGCCACAAGGTGGTTACTCAACACTTGATGTTGACCGTGTCGATTATACAAAATACCCAGCATTACGGAATGTTGACGTTTATTTTAAAACAACAATCAATGAGGGGGATTGTTTATATATACCATATAAGTGGTAAGAATGTTTTTTTGTGTTTTTTATCTATTTTTAACTGCTTTCATGTTTTTAAAAATCGAACTACATCATTATGTTTTGTTCTATGATATTTAAGAAAGTCAGTTTAGTACTCATTCTATTTTGTGAATTTACCTTTTACCTTTTAAAAGATTTTTTTTCTAAAACTACACACATACCTTAAACTTTGTTACGTAAGGTTAAGTGTTATTTTTTAGAAAGGTACTTTTTGCACAATTTTTAAATTTCATTACATTTTTTTACAATAGCAGTAAACAACATTTTTAGAATCCAAAAAATGATGTGATTATATTGATTCAGGTACAAACAACAAAATAGCTTCGCTAACAGAGAAGGGCGAAGTATAGCAATGAATATGTGGTTCAATCACGTTCATGATCATAAACCAAAAGACTGTTCAATACTTGATAAACATGCTACCTTAGATAAATACCAGTATTCTGATGCTGCTTTAGTAGAAGAAAGTAAACCTTTGGTAAATGATGGGAAGCAGACATCTCGTTATGAAATTGAAGAAAAAGAAAATCTCTTGTAAGTTCTAACTACACTTTTTTGAGTTTTTATTGCAAACCTATTTTATTAACTGCTTAAAATAATAGTTACGAAGGCATATTTCTATAATGAGAGTTATTATATTAGTGATTTTAATCAAGCTCACACTGTATTTTGTTTTTATTATTTTTTTCTTATTTAGAAATTATTTTAAAATTTACTTTCGCTTTTTAAAGAGAAGAGAAATAAGTTTCAAACTATTTTATAAGGTGTTAAAAAAGGTAAATATTAATTTTGTAGTAGAAAAATGTGTAGTAGACCTTAAGTACTTGTCATTCTATAATGCTATTACTGTATTCACAGCTTTGACAAAAGATTCAGATAAGTCCATCTGTATCTTTATGCTGTAACATAAAAGGAAAGAAAATTTTCACATTGCTTTAAATATGGTATTTAAAAGAACTAGTTTTGAGGCTTCCGTCATTTGCTGGATTATGAGGGCAAAATGACAATTTATTCATTTTTATTTGTTTTGTATAAAAGCAGAATATTTAGTTTCTAATATTTCAACTCTTTATGATTACATTAGAGAGTGATGTTTGCTATTTTATACCATGTATTAATTTATATTGTATCTTTTATAGGATGAAGGATTAACTAATCAAGACCATTCTACAATCGATTTCCCACAATCTTTTGAAATACTTGCTTTGGAGGTAGAAATCTGTTTTCAAAATACTTCAGGAATAACTATTCATTTTTAGCTCTAAAAATTTATGTGAAGATTTGTTGCTTAATTTTAGCTTTTCCAAAAATTTGATGCTAATAATGATACATTGCTAACCCCTGATGAATTCGTAAAAAAAGATGCACAGGAAAAAAAGGTAATGTTACAAGTTCTTTTCCATAATACAATGATTTTTATTTGTATGCCGTTATCAGACCCGTGATTTTATTAAAATAAAATCTTTTATAAAATCAGATTTATTGGTTGTAGATTAGGGACAGACTAATTTTTAGGGTTTGTAAGGGTTTTAAGTTTTGTAATCATGATAAAATCATGCAATTTTTATTTTGACCAATATTCATGCCATTTCATGCTCTAAATAGATTTTTTACCCTTTTTTTTTTTACATGAATGTAATCACATTTAATATTTCGAAAATTGTTTCCAGGTACCCAGCAGTCTGTTTTTCTTGTAACAACTTATTTTAATGTCAATATTTATCTTACTTCTAGGATATCAATCAATATTTAGAATACCAAATTGCTCGGATTGAAGATTATGTTGAAGATCTTGTAGAAGCGAAACATCATGGTAAGTAAGCAATGATTTGTAAGCCATGTTATAAAAGTCCTCTAAAAACTCTACTTTAGATCTTATAAAATGACTGTGTTACCTTAAAAGGTGTATCCTCAACAGCAACTTTACACATTATTTTGGTGTTGTTTTTAAACATAGCAGAAGTACATATCAAAATATAAACAATAAAACTAGTTTTTTCAGTCACTTCTACTTGATGGTGCCTCACTTCTTCAAGTTTTGACTGAACACATTTAAGTGTTTTTAATAATAATAAAAATGGTGTATATTTCTAAACCTGAAAAGGATTAAAAAGAGATAAGATATATATTGCCAAACCTACAAACCTGGGCTATGGACTACACTTAGCCTAGTATAGCCAGACAAAATATTTGCTGTGTCATGGTAGGAGGGTGTTGAATAAGTAATAAAATATGATGCAATAATCAGCAATAAGATGATATGACATTTTACGTTCAACTAGAATAACAAAAGTTCACCATTTTACCGGTTTTACTTTTACATCTTTAACTATCTACTATTACAACTTAATGATACAAATATTTTTTTAGTATCTAATTTGATGACTCAGTTCTTATCGTTATGAAAAAATAATAAACTTTCATTTATAGATGAACCCCTGCACTTGTTTGAAGCTCGAATGATTGAACGATTCCGATCCCAGAAAAAATATGATGAGCTTTAAAATGACGTATGATAAGTCTGTTTTTACATTAAATTTTCATATAAGATAATGTAATAACCTAGTCAAATCCATTAGAATATTAGAAAAAGCGCTTTTGCAGAAATTTAAATAAACTGCTGGTCATATGTATCTAAATTATAAATTATAAAAAATTCTATGCATGATTTTTGATACTTTTTGATATTGAAAATATAACTCTGCTATGAACGCATTATGAATTGAATTTTCTCACTATTGTGTCACCTTCTTAGTGGAGTTACTATACTGTCAACCTTGTAAGCAGGACTTTTTCCAGATTTGTTCATTCATAACATTAGTTATAGAATGGTTATTTTTTTACTTTTGCTTTGACACCTTCTTGTTGTTTTGAATCACCAGTATCATATTTTATAAAAAATTTAGTTTCAATATGATAACAGTATTTTGCATAACAGCCAAAACCTACACACACAGCTGAGTGTGCTTTAAATTCATGTCGTTTTTTATTGAATATACCTTATATGGAATTTTGATAAATGTCTTTAATTAATAATTAATTTATATATTTGTTATATATATTTATAGCATGTTATCTTTGAGTTAATTGTTAGTTTATATATTATAATATCATTATTAGTTTCATCTGTGGCTGTGCTTAATGTCACATTTTCTATTTTTATATATATTTTTATATTTTTTTACTTTTACTTTTTCGTTTTACATAACCATTGTACACAAATCCCACTTGATAAAATTTAACATTTTTCGTATACCCTAGTGTTTTTTTTCTTGGGAGGTAGCTACTTAGTTTTATGTATGTATGCTATGCACCAACTTGTCTGATTTTGTGTGGTAAAGATTTGTATTCCAATTTTTTATGTTATTTTTTGCACTTTTTATAGAATAGAAATGATAAAAATAGTTACCTAAAATGGAACACAAACTTCTATTAAAACTTTTAAAATTAAACTAACACAATTATGTTGTCATCAATACTTTTGTCTCGACTACTGATAGCTAGATGTTTAGAAAATTGAATGAAATAAAAAGATTTGAAAATTTAGAAATATAATGTGAAAAACACCTGCAAAGTAAGGATCCTGAACAGTTACAGCTGTGGTAAATCTTGCTTTTCAATTTCTTTTTCCAACTTGCAGTAGTTAGTTTACGTATTTTTACCACCAGTGTTGCATCCCAGATCTTCCTTAGTTTTCAGTAAAATTAGTCTACTACAACTAAGATTTCTATCAATATAAACACCCGGCCTTATGTTTTTTGTGATGCATGTATACACATAAATATTTTTTCAAGGTTTTCAAGGCTATTTCTTGCAAGGTTTCTTAAAAGATGTTACTTCTATAAACAAGCCTTAACAAATCTTTTTTTGTTTGTTTGAAAAAATTATTGTAAACAAGTCTTATTAATTAATGGAAATTTTAGATTCAATCAACTAATTATTTAGTAAAAGTTAACAACATGTATCACACTTATTTCTTATTGCTGGTGATTTGTCTTGCACCAGTTCTTGCGAATGATCTATTAAATGAAGACCCAAGTCTATGGCCAGGTCATTTAGAACCTTTTGGATCAAAACAAAATACGAAACTTGTTGCAGAACTTAATGAATGGCCAGACGCAACAAGTAAGTTCTGAATAAATTTTTTATTGCAATTTCATGAAAAAATTTCATGTGTTAATCCTCGGAAATACAGATTTTGGGTTAGTATTACTTCTTGGCTACCGCATCAAGCAAGCAAGTCGTGTCAATGTGTACATAGGTTTAGTTTCCAGGTGTTACTCACAGTATATAGGCATGACCATTTTATCATCTTTTAGTTATCTAGAAGTAGCGTTTACAAAGTTGTTTAGCTATGATACTCCATCCAATTTTTTGTCTTCTATACTGTTGGATGACATGTTTGTGTCACTCTAAAGTTATAAAGCTATATAAAGTTTTATTTTTACATAATATAAACAGATGTTTTAAACCTGGAAATTTTAGGAAATTGGCTATTATTTATTTAAGCTAATTTATTGACATAAAGCTACATTATACAGCTATTTAAAATTCTCATTCATAGTAATTAATTACAACAAAGCAGCGTCTTTTGGAATTTTGGATTAGCTAGTTTTTTATATTTTTGTTTAGCCTTCTTTCGTGATTACATCGATAAGAACCTGCCTGTTTTGTTCAAGGGAGTTGTGAAAGATTCTAAGGCCTATAAATTATTTGATGATGAGTATCTAAAAAATTTTCCTGGTTCTGAGAAAGCTATGATATATGCTGAACCTGAAAAAAAAGAGAATCGTACGAAAAAAGGATTTGAGATGTCTTTTAAAGAGTTCATTGCGAGATACCACAATGAGTCTCTGTATATGGTGAATGCATTACCCACCGAGTTACAGTATGTACTCTTTGTAATCATTATTATTATACACCTGTTAGATAAATTACTTACTTTTCATTTGGTTGTCCAGACATACGATGTTTTAGATATTTAAGGTTACAATATAATTTACTGTATTTACTTATAATATACAATTACTGTAGTTGTGAAAAAGTTTTTCTGTTTTATTTTTACATTTTTTATAGGAAAGTAGTAAAGATGCCACTTCCTTTACAATGTAAAGAAACAAAGACATTGATGGCTAGCCAAGTAAAAGTTGTTTTTGTTTTCTGAGTGTCAAATGAAATATTTTCATCAACTTGACTTTAGATGACCTGACCTGAATTTAATGCAGCTGTGTGTATTTATTAGGTCACATGGTTTAGTAACGGTGGTACGAAATCCGTTATCCATAACGACGACGTTGATAATATAAATTGCTTGTACCGTGGTAGTAAGTCCTTGCTTTTTGTTGATTATAACAAATACAAAAAATATGTTCGCATTGACCGACCAGAAGGTGGATACTCTTCCATTGATGTTGATAAAGTGGACTATACTAAATTTCCTGAGTTGCGAATGATTGGAGAGTATGTGAAAGCAACAATGGAGGAGGGAGATTGTTTATTCATACCTTATCATTGGTGAGTTTTAAAGTCCTCGGTTTGTTGGCATTATGTACATGATAGTACAATCATTGCATGTTAGAAAAGTGTGGACTGTCTACTGGATAACCCTAAGGTAAAGGGCGCTCCCTAACAATCTTGGTAAAATAATTTAATTTATGAATACAATACCTTTTTTGCTATTGTTACAATGGTTTTAGGGAAGCAAAAGTATCAACTTGATTAAAAAAATTCTTGATCATTGGAACACTTTGGTGTCGCAACTAAATGTTTTCAAGTTTTTTTAAAAAAAAAAAAAATTCAAATGAAAAAACTTTGCCTCGATATTGAAATTACCTTATCTTATTGGAAAGTTTCAAAGATCTTTTCTTTATTTTATTTTCATATTTCTGCTATTTAAATTATAGTTAATATATTTCAAGGTACCACCAAGTGAATTCGGTAGCTAATGAGAATGGGCAAAATCTTGCTATAAATGTATGGTTTCGCCATGTGAGAGGTCACCGGCCTGTAGAGTGTGACATTCAAGAAGAAGACACAACGTTAGATAGGTTTGTTTTCCCAGATGACGATATGGAGAACGGTCAACAGGATGAAAGTTATTTTTCTGATTCGAATTCTTATATGTAAGTTTTTGAAACTTTCGTTTTTCCATTTTTTCTTGCTTCTTTATTATTTTATATATTCTCCACAACGAATTGATGTGAATACATCAGAGAACACTGTAGAAATGTAGATATCTTTTAGCTATCTTTCTATTTTAAATGGTTTTTCTTATCATATATATTTAGTTGCCTAACACATCTGAGAAATATAAATATTTATAATCTTTTAATATCTTAAGCTAATAATCTCTCCATTTCACATAATGAGCTTATCAACTACCTGTTATATTATCATTTTTATTTAGAGGTCATTATTCCCAGTATTTCTCCACAATAAATGAACCCATGTCAGTGGATATGTTAGCCTCTACGTTACTTAAGGTAATAACGTTTTGACATTTACCTGTCCTATTACTACCTTATGCGATTTGGTAAATGTTTTTCATGGATGTAGTTAAACCACTTCTATCCACGATTCTTGATCTAAATATGAACACTGTATATACGTTTTTGTTATATACCTTGTGTTGCTTTTAATACATAAACGTTTCGTTCATTTTTATTCATTTTGATAAAATATTTTTATGTTGAAAATATTGTTTGATAACGTGTAGTCCTTGTTAACGTTAATATCGTGAAATTATTGACATACTGTATATCTTTAGGAATCTAGATTCAATGAAGATGGTATGACCTTTGATTCCATTCCTGATGACTTCATGGTATCAGTTAGAGCTGTATGTAACTATTGAACTGTTTATGACATATCTGTTCAAATATTTTATTCTGTTAAGCTAAAGTTTCTTTGCACGGAAGTATTTCCCTTTTTAACAGGTGCTTACAATTTTAGATATTTTGAATACACTACCAAAAATTCGACCCTTGACCCTTAAAACATTTCATAGCTTGTTATGCTAGAGATGTTGTTACTTTAAAAGTCTGTTTTCTTTTTTCGAAATGGTTTTTCCGCCTAGTTTCAAATAATTATTGAAAACCCAATATTAAGAATGGGAAGATTTGAGTATTTTATTTATTACTTTCTATTTTTATATGTATATCATTCTTCTCATGGTTTAACTTGAAAACTTCTTTAGCTCTTTGGTGTACTTGATGTTAATAAGGACTCAACCCTTACTCCTGAAGACATGGAATTGGTAGAAAAATTGGATGGTGAAATAGTTGAGGTAGGTAGTAAGTAACGTGGCTAAATTGTACCTTGTAGAATACCTTTGAGGGTTCAACATATTGAAGACATTCACCATAAATAGTCACCTATAAATGTTCAACAAAGTTTCTGATATATAGAATATTTAAATTTTCTATAATTTCGTGAAGTAACAGGTACTAAAAAAACTTAGATTAGTGTGTTATATAAGTTACATTCGAGTTTGTTTTCAGAAAATATATAACAAAGCCAATTAGTCATTTAAACTTTAAGAATTATGTTTTTATTTCATTTTACAAGACGAAAGGCTTTTCTCGTATTCTCGTTTTCTTTTCCCTTTTCTTTCAATAAATGTTTGCCAATTTTCATTTTTTCATTTTTTTTTTTTCAATTTAAATTTTTAACTTAATATCTTCGGAATGAAAAAGAGTACGAATCATGAAATTATGAAGTTGAAGGAAAATTCAACAAACGATTCCCCATTAATTAAGTTCACAAACTTCAGTGTATTATACTTCTTCTCTCTTGTAGAACATGGAAAATAAATTAAAACGTGAAACAGCCAATATCGAAGATTTCTTTGAAGACACTTCAGAGAGACTTCACCAAGGTGAGTAATATTTCTTTCATGATAACTTTTCACAGATCTATTCAAATTTAAATTTGTCTTCTTGACTTTTTACAGTAGCATCTTTGTCTC
>JAUELD010008436.1:1384-13393 GCA_031471615.1 Aglantha digitale
GTCACATATTGTTAAAGATAAAATACCGGAAGAAGGTACGACCATTTTATAGAAGGCTATAGTTGGCTTTAAATTTTGAATTTGTCGTTTAAAGCAATGCGGGTGGTTGCACTTTTGCTTACACATGAGGTTTACTTAAGTATCGGGGCTAAATTTAAAACGGAAACATTTTTTTTATCTTATTATAAAACAACTCTATAACTCCTTTTTTTATTTATTTATTTATACGCATACTATAGCAATACCAATTAAAATTTCATTTCGTTCACATCAACGGTTGAAGTGTAATTAATATTTCTTTGTGCTTTTAATTTCTTAATGTTTTTTATTTTGTAGATCAACGATGCATAGCGCGTGACGAAGACGATTGTTCGTTTGTTTTTACTTACAATAAAAATAACATCACCGAAGAAATTCAACTAGTCGTACAAAAAGAAAGAAGTAAGTTTGCTTATTGTATGCGTATATGTTTGTTTCTTGGTGGGTTTTAATAATTCGTTAACGGTGTGTTTCTTTTTTCATTCGTTGGTTAATTCATTGTTGCATGGTAGATGCTTCGTTGTTTTTTTCCTCTTCCTTTTTTATTTTAAAAACATAAATTTAATAAAAAACAAATGCTAATATGAATATGGAGCACTGTTGCTTTTCATTAATTAATTCTCCAACTTGCACTAATTCACTGTTGTTTATTTCGTATTATAGTTTGCCCTGCTGAGCCAGATATCTTAGCAATCATCTTAGGTGTTATTGCTGGAATTATTGGTATAGGTTTGGCTCTATTGCTCATCTGGAAGTTATTAGCCACTATACAGGTGATTTCATTGTATTTCATTGTTTTGCAGTTTTATTAATTCCTGTGCTAAATATTCACTACAACAAACAATGTTTAAAATCTATATTAAAATTACCTAGTGATATTATCTATCAAAATGTTTATAGATTAAAAAAGTTAAACCTAAATGAAAGAAGTCAAACATTACAGATAAGAAAAGATTTATTCCTTTCTAAAGAGAGGATTTTGTAATTTTTATTAGTTTCTTTAGTTCCTACACTAAAACAAACAATTTTAAGGATCAACCTTTTCAATAATATCAGCGAAGGAGAGAAAAACTGTTTGTAAACGAGGCGAAGCTTGTTAAACTGCTTTTTGAGTAATTGATTGTTAATAAAAATGAATAAATTGCTTTTTATTTCTAGGATCGACGCGATTTCGCAATGTTCGAAAAGGATAGACAAAATCCAAAATGGGATTCCGTAAGTTTCTTCTAACTACTATTAGTATTTTTATGTCGACATGGAAATAAGAAGGAGATTTGACACAAAATATTTAATTCTTATCAAACATACATTTTAAAGGTTACTAAAATAACAAAACCTAAAAGAAAACACCCGCGCTAGCGAGTATTTTCGGGGGAAATGAATGAGATGACCCCTTTAAAGATGAAGTTAGTTTGTAATAAAAAAACAAAGCTTATTGAAAGTAATTTGCTTTTTTAATAGTCATTTTCTAGCCGGCTACTGTTTACCAAAGGTAGGATTACCTTTAGAGATTCATCAACTTTAATACCATAAGCTTGAGATATTTTGAGATATTTCTACATTCCATCAGAGACGATGTCTTTTAATTCGGACAGTGTCAAATGTATTACTCTGCTGACATAAAAAAATATTGTTGAAAGTACTGCAAGAAAAAACTGAATATTCTGTCATTTTCTTTTTTTTATTCTGTTTGAAATAGGAAAATATTTTCTTTCTAACCATGCGTGCATGTTGTCGTTTCCCTGAACATTATATTCTGTTTTATTATTATTACTATATTTTTATCACCTTATTGATTGATAAGCATTTAACATTTAGGTATGTTAACATTTATAGCAATCATGGTGCATGGTATTCTAATTTTCGCGTTGCTTTTATAATTTAGGGCGAAAATCCAATTTATAAAGAAGCTATATCTACCTTCCAAAACCCAACATATGGAAATAAAGAAACTTAAGAATTGAAGCAGAAATATTTTTTTCAGTATTACGCCAGCAATGGGTGTGTTATAAAATCAAAGTTCTGTATATTCCTCATGGCGTAAAGTTACACCCTACATGCCGTTATACTTTGAGTGACGTATTTTTATAGATAGACATACTGATATTTTTGAATTGGAGATAATAAAATAATAGAAGTTTTTCACAAACATTTTCGTAGCTGTATCAACCAAATAATACATTTTGTTTTTGTTTCTCGTATACTTATTTATTACTTTTTTTTATGGTAATACCACGGTGGCAACAATGGTACTGCTGTTGATACCCTGTTATAACTTGTTGTTATCTGTGTTACTGGTATTATTGGTACAAGAAACCTTTTTCTATGAACATAATGCATTTTTATATTGACATACATATAAAAACAATAGCGATTATATTGACATATATATAGTAGTAATAAATATGAAAACACACTTAGTGACAAAGATTGCTGATGTTTAAGAGTGTAAGGGTTTACATTTGGGTTCACCTGGACGTATATAATAAGAGGAAATAAATTCGTTCGATTTTGGCTTTAGCATGCGAGGTACAATTTAAAGACTTAACGTAACTTATTAATTAGTATTATTTATTAAACCTCTGTATAAGTTTAAGTAGGTATTAAGTTTAAGTAGGTCTGTTTAATACTTTTAATTTTGCAGTATAAGTAAACGTAAGTGAAACAGGTGTTTATCATTTTTTTTTATTAGTTTAAGACACCCCTTTCACGCAAAAGAAAACACATCTTGTAAATTTACCTAGTTTGTATATATTAAAGGGAACCCAAGCTGATAAGACAAGTTGGCGAGCCTTAAAAATTAAGAAAAATGCTGCTCATTTCATGCAAAAATCTTTTTTCGTTCTCAAGTTATCAGTATTCAAAGTTTTAATTTTACAATATTTTGAAATGGCAAATTTAGTGAAATTCAAAGTGAAAGTACTTACTTGGTACCAGGAATAACCAACCTTGATGACATCACAAATTAGTATAAAACTACATACATAAAAACTACTACTTATTAGCTTGGGGTCCCTTCAAGGTTGAGATTAAAACAGGTTTCGCATTGGAAAAGTTGTTTCCTTTAGTTTTTAGACTTAATGCCTCTTAAGTCATTAAGTTCCTTGTTCACTGATCCACCCCCTTTTTGAAAAGTTTCTTATATATCTAAAGTGTGTTATTATTGTATTCTAGATATATATTTATAACTTTGCTGAATAATTATTTTTTAATTTCTTACTATTGTTTTTGTGTGTGTATATGTTTTTTTTACTACGGTGTTAACTATATAGAACACGGTGATCTACTAGGTTTTATAGTATTATTATACTTTTTTTTATTCTGTTAATTAGTTTAGCTAAGAAGTTAGTACGCAAATAGATATATACTTATTTTTAGAATATAATTTTAAAGATAATCCAGAAATTTCAAAATACGAGAGTTGTAGAATTGCACATATGGGTATTAAGTTGAAGTACTTTCAGCAATAATATCAACTATATTTTATTACTTCTAATAACATTTCTACAAGTCTAGCTTTATTTACGAAATTTATTTTCTCCTTCGTAGATGATAATGAATGTCAGTTTTCGAGAATTCCTAAATACGATAAAAAAAAATATTGTTGTTGAAAATGTTTTTCCTTATTGTGAATATATTAAATTTTATTTCATTCTACACGATGCTAATGATTTTAGTCGTCTTCTTTTTTAACTATATATAGCCATAATATTATGATCTTACTTGTTTCTTAAAGGAATGTTCTTTTGATGGTTAAACAAGAGAAACGATATATAGAAACTATATTTACGGTAACCGCGACGACATCAATAGAACGGAACGAATAACTGACTTTATCGTTGTGGTTACCGTAGTAATATGTAAAGCTCCCTGAATAAATATAATTTTTTTTGCCTTGATTTATTCGGTTATATATTAAAGCGCAAAAAGAAGCGTGTTTTTATACATGAAAGCTGAAAAGCTCGCCTACTCATAATGCAAAGTGTTAATTTGACTCGTTCAAGCATTACTAGAGTGTAAAGTGTTATTTTGACTCGTTCAAGCATTACTAGAGTGAAAGTTAGTGATATTCCAGTATTGCTACTCTTCCTTTACCGATGTCTTGGTAAAAAATACAACCAGGTGTGAACACATATTAGCATAGCTAACATTTTTATTGGCCCTTAAAAAAGAGTTATCTAATCTTGAAATATCTTTAGTATTGGAGGTAGTTGCGCTGCCAAATTGAAAACGTTAGATTTAAACCATCAAAAATAAAAAAAAGGACTTTAAATCTTAGGTTAATATGTAATTACGTTATTGCTTCTGTTGGTCTAACAATGTAACTTTTATTAGGATCTATTTAAATGAGATCTGCGGTGAAGAGTAAGATCTTTTAGAACGAGACCAAAACAAAAAGTTGTTCCTCAGTCAAAGTTCTTTTAAAGGATATACCTACAAAAACTTTTATTATATTTATCTTTCATACTGTATTGTTTAAGAAATGACTAGCCATTGCAAGATTCTCTTACTTCTCAGTCTAACTGTTTGTCGTATGAAATAATTCGTATTACCGGTGTTTCTAACATATCATTACCCGAAAAAGTCTTTCTAGAAGTTTAGGCCTTTTGTTATCGAAAAGATTCTCCCTCGCAGATGTTATTTGAAAGGTTATGAAATATGATATTTTTAGTGCTTATTTGATTTTTTTTGTTTATATTTCTTTTAACAAAGAAAATGTATTAGATATTTTGGTTGGTATATTGCCTCTTACTATTACACTATATTTCTTCATATATATAAATGTATATATATATATCACGTGATATAGTATGGATCACTTGAAGACACTTGCATAAAATTCTAATATTTGAAATTGAGTTCATATTAAAGGGGAGCTAAGGTTTGGAAATTTTTATTGTAGTTTTAACATTAGCAGGTAAACAACAGTGAAAAAAAAAGAAAAATTCTAAAATTAGACATTTTGGACACAGGAGACCCATTTTAATTTTGATCAAAAAGGCAGTGGAGAACTCGCAATTTCTTGACGTAGACGTCGCAGAACATAAAAATACTTTAAATAATGTTCCAATATAAAAATATTTTTCTTTTAAGAATTATTTTATTTTGGTTCGACAAATCAAGAATATTTTATAGCTCCTCTTGGAAAATTATAATGCTACGAAAGAGTTTCAAGGGGAACTATGCTCAAAAATAATGTTTTTTATATTATTTAAAAGGGCATCACAATGAAAATTTCGCTGTATCTTCTTTTTTATGAAAGAACCTAGAACTCACACAAATTCCATTTTAATATCCTACTTCTTGCCGTGGTTACGATTTTCGTGACGTTGTGTTGCAGAACTTAATTGTTTTCTTTTCCGTAAACACAACAAGATTTAATAAAAACATTCAACGTGACTGATTCAGAAGAAAGCAGTTTTATTTCAGTCTAAAACGGTCGAACGCCAGGCTTAATTTTATTTTTGAATAATCCTCATTAAAGTTTTAATATTGTTTTACTCTATTTTTTCACACTTTTTTTATTTTGAAAAATAGCCTATTCATATTTTAACGTTCTATAATTATCACAAGAGACTGATGGTTACGTCATTAAAAATACAAATTGTTTCTTATTTATCTTTTTTTCTCTAGAGGTCGTTAATCGTGCAGCATAGCTTATTATTTTAATGATTGAATAAATTTCAGGGCCAGTTTATTTTGGTATGAAGCGAAACAAAAAAAAGTTCATTAAAATCCATAAAAAAAAATTATTCTTTCTATTCTCCATGTTTTCAATAATAATCCATGAAATTATCTATTTTATACAAAACAATATTTTTATTTTTTAACGCCCGTCACCCAATTAAATCTATAAACAAAAGAAAAAACGAAATAACAATGCTTTAGAATGCGTACACACACACGCAGACCAAATCCGGTTTACTGCTATTATAATATACTGTTTCGTAGCATTATAATTGTCCAAGAGGAGCTATAAAATATTGTTGATTTGTCGAAAATAAATAACATATTTCTTAAAAGAAAAAATATTCTAATATTTGAACATTATTTTTATGTTCTGCAGTTTGTACCTCAAGAAATTGTGATTTCTCCACCGCGGTGCATTTTTGAATTAAACTATAAATGGGTCTCCTGTGTCTAAATTGGATCATTTTGAAAAAAAAAATTATTATAAACTTATTTTCACTGTTGTTTACCTGCTTATGTAAAAACTACAAAAAAAATTCAACACTTAATTGGCCTTGTCTTCCTAAACAATAATAAAATAAATAACACTCCCCCAATGTTATTATATATAAAGCTGAATCGATGAATTCTCTAAAAAAAACTCAAATATAAACATGTACATGAACTTTGAACGCTTACTGACAACACATCATCATGGCTAGGACAATACCGTTCTATGAGATTATCTTTTAATCCAGAGCACGGAATACTTGCTGGAATTTTAAGTAATTTTATAAATTTCAACGGCAATTTCAAAATGCGGCAAATCACGGATGATAATCAATTTGAATTAGTTGCTTTGTAAAGGTTGAACGCATTAATTAATTACTTAATTTTGGGAACTTTTTTTAGATCTGGGTTAACAGTTGTATACATATCTAAATGTTACATAGTGCCCACTCATGGCAACAACAAAGAGGAAATTTTAGTAATATAAAGAAATTAAAAATAGTTTCAGTGTTAGTTTAACTGAATTAAATGTGTCTTTACATGAGTAAACAATTCTGTCAGGTCTCCTTTTGAAACTTCCATTCTGAAAGTAAAAGTAAATGAAATTCATACTCAAAACTAAAAGTGAGGCTAGCAATAATTTACTTGGATGGGATAAGGTGGTAGCAATCGTCGGAATTCTTGAAGCGAAGATCAAATTATCACAATATTGTTTATTTCTTGTCAGGTCAAGTAACAGTTTATAAAACCATAATCGGATTTTCTTTATGATGTTTCTTTATTACTGATTAAAGTAATCGGTAGATTGCTAAAACAAAATGCTCTAATTCGGGACAGGCATAAAACCATTACAAAGTATTTTTTATGACATCATTAACGTAAGCAAGATGTCATAACATGACAGTGTAAGTGTTTTTAAAATGATGATTGACCTTTGCTGTTCATTTACAAAACTTGAAAGAGCATTGCTTTTGATTTACTCAGTTCAATTTCTAGTATAACCATCTTGCTACATGACGTATTCCATCATCTCCATATTCCGAAGGGTTTATTCGATGTAATTTGGAATTGTCACACAAAATTAAATAAGTTTTATAAAAAAAGGATAGAGACTATTAATCAATTTGAAAGTTTGAAAGAGTATATAATTAATGCAAGTAAGAAAAAAGGGATATCAGATACACAACTAAAAAATCTCGTTTTCTGATTTATCTACTTTAAAAATCTGAGAACAAAAACAAATACGAAATCGACGGATTTTTATTAAATGAGAAACAAAAGTCTAAATTCAATCGATTTAAAATTACTCGCCTATTCTAAAGATACTTCCTAAATAACTCACTCATATTTTTGACCAATTGCAAATCTAAAAATTGTAGTTTCAGTTGCTTTAATCAATAATTCTATCAAAAAAGGTGTGAGACGATAGAGTTACAGTTATACAGTTATATGACATAAAACTTGTATAAACACATTGAAACTGCTCGGGTAACAAATCGACATTTAAGTGATATACGATCTATTTTTATCATAATTAACAAAGACGTAAACCATAAATAAGAATTACAAACAGCAGAGAGATACAACAACATTTAGACAACAACTTAATATTTATCCTTTTCGAACTAAATGTGAACTAAAAACTCAAAATATTTGTGTAGGTTTAGTAAAACGAATGACAACTTTGTGTTCAGTACCAACGGACACGTATTAAACTGAAACTGAGGCTGGTTGCGGTAAACATTTAAATACTGACAATACAAAATAGATTATGAAAGCGAATAATAAATTTTACAGAACGCTTTCAAGTCGCATCGTCATGCAAAGGAAAACGAAACAGATATTGATCTTAGCAGAAGTTTAATTCAATTGTAAACCCTATATATTATAGATTTGCAAACTGATAAGAAGGAAAGACACATCAAAACAATATATTTTAAACAAGATTAGAAGATAATATTACCTTACAAAGATGCATAACACTATATAATTAATATGCAAGTCATCAAGGTATACTTAAATATGTATGCTATTAGTTAACCATTTTGGTTCTAAATACTGCATTCCTAATTCCCCTCTGCTTTTTCTATCAGCATTTCTTTTCGCTAACTTTTTTTGAATACAATAATGGAATTCTCTGTAATGCTTCAAAACGATCTTTCTGAATGAACTATCCTGTACTTTGTTGTAGTAATCGAAAATTCGGTTGATATGGAATGCTCCAATAATATTAGTGATAATGGTGAGTGCCTAAGAGAGTTATATAAAAGTGACATATGTTAATATATCTTATATATCCCGAAGTAAATCAGTGTTTGAACTGGTATTCGATAGGGCCCGAGCAAGTACAAAACTAAAACACCCTTGCTAGTACAGAGCGACAACGCCCTAGCAAGGACAGATCGACAACGCCCTAGTAAAGACAGAAGGACAACGGCAATGTTGGCCTACCGTCCTGTAGGATATGTGTACATTTATTATTGTTGTTTGGATTGTTTCTGCAACCATTTATTATAATTAAACTTCTTTATCTTTACATAATTTGTCCTTTTTTGCTGTATTCCGTGGTAGTATCGCAATTTCTTGTCTACAAAGTTGCACATAACTTGCATTCATTATTTTGTAATTTAAAAAGTAACTCTAAAGCAATAAATACTCTTTGATGTTGCATTTTAGAAAACAATAGATTTCCTGATTTATACCATTTTTTGAAAGTCAAAGATTTTCGACAAATCTCACAAAAAAACCCTAGCATCAAGTTAGGTAGACCCCTGCAATTAAAATGTTTTATTACCAATAATAACAAAATGTAATTAAAACATCGAAAACATACCACAACATCTTCCCTTGGCGGTAAACTAGCAAAGTATGACGTATCGTTTGGATTATCATACAATTTAAAAGGTGCAACAGGATATATATAATCATCGAACGCATAATTGCTAACTGCATGAACCACGTTATACCATAATATTGTTCGTATCACAGAAACCAATTGACTTTTATGTGTTATTCTTGATGGGAAACCAACGAACTATATAAATAATACATTAATCATATAAAAATAACAATCTATAAATCTCTCCACAATGCTTTTATCTATATATATTCATTGAATTTCACCTTTCCTTTTCCACTACCAGAAAGTTCCTTTGCAAAATTTTGTAACTCTTCGTCTCGTATTACATCATCAAACTTGTTCGAATAATAGCTATGGAAGAAAATTACATCATCAATATATATTAATACGCTGAGAGATGTAGAAAGGGTAGTAAGACCCCAGTGGATTTATTTTGCTGTTTTTTCCCCTATTCAAGACACCTGAACAGATTGGAAATCTAAAACCAAAAGAAGACATTACAGTATACCTAAACGGGTTTAACGTTATTTTTCATTAATCAACATTGAAGCGATAACGAAGATAACGTAAATAAAATGTAAGTGAATTGTCAACATGAGGGAAGGAGTTATACACTGGCATATACAGCTAGTAGTATTTATGAAAGGGCTTTGTGTGCAATCAAAGATTTTTTTTTGTGTGTGACCTGTTTGTGGCTAACCTGGCAGTTTTTCCATTTAATTTTGCTTTCTCTGCCCTGAAAAAGTCGAATATAACGACGAAAGACAAGTAGCAATGCAATGGCATTGAAAAAGACGTATCTTCAAATATAAAAGCGATGTCATCAAAAAAGTCAGTTAACGATTTTAAACGTGCTCATTGGCTTTTTCAACATTGAAGCGACTACTGAAGATAGCGTAAATAAAAATATAATTGACTCATCATCATATAAAAACTTTTAAAACATTAGTCTTTATATTATACGCTAAGAGATGTAGCAAGGGTACAGTGATCATTTTTTGGCTGGCCTTGTGTGATTTTTCTCCAGCTTTAATTTCCAAAATAATATCAAATATGATATGATGTTAATGCATTGTAATTAAAGAATACGAGTATTGATGAGTAAAAACACATCATTTTCGCTATACATGATCACCATTTAATCAACAGAGTGGCACCATTATTTAAATGGGTATATACAGTTAGTATAAATAAAGTGTACTAGTCATTAAATAACACACGAAACCAATAGCAAAATAGTCTTTAACAAACTTTTTACTTACTGGTCAACGGTGTCTTGGATAAATCGTGTTAGACCATCCCATAATACTTTACCATCGTCACGAAACGGGTTGTATGTTATGCTGTCATCGTCAAGTCCTTTTTTCTGAAGACAATGTAAAGTATACCTTATACAATGGATGCAGTGATGCGTAGTAGTTTTAATAATAATTTAGCTTTAGTTAAGTTTAAGATAAGAACGAAAAAAGAAAAACTTTAAGTAAACATTTCCTGCGTAGCACCCTCGTCTTAATATTAAACAAATCTAATACGACATCGAACAGATACTGGGAGTTATTGTAAAATGAACGTCTATCAGACATTTAGTACCAATGCCTTTATTCAAAAACTGTATATTATTATTTCAGAGTTTTGATTATACAGTGTAAAATATTTTTTGGGTCCCTGTTCTTATCGTATAGGTTACTCATAGTTTCTGAGGTTCATCTTGATTTGCAATTTCGTATTTTTTGTTATATGATAAAAAAAAAGTTATTTTAAAAAGTATTTTCCAATACTTTAATTTATTTAAGAGTTAGCTGTTATACTAAAGTTTTTTTAAAGAGTTACTTTAACCAAATTTTTCAGTGTTTGATAATGCTAACTTGGATAAACTTGATGACTTCAAAAAATTGCGTAACAGATAATTATACTAAAGCTTATCTAGAAGGAAAAGAACAAAACCGAGTCACCTTAATTCCAAATGAGAATATTTATTTCAAGTTTATAGTACTGTACTAAACAAATCTTCAAACAAGATATACAAGATGCCAAAATCCGCTTACGACTCTCAAACCACTAAAACCTTTTCTTTCAATTCATTTAAATATTTTAAGCTTAACATAGACTGTGAAGTAGAGACACAGTTTTACAGTAAAGCTTAGAAAGTTGTAGCTGGCTAGTCGATGCGAAAAAATAGTAAACAACAAACCTTTAGTAATTGTGGGTAGTCAAAATTTCCAAAGTATCGATCGTCATATGCCTTTTGAGAAAAATCTTGCCAGGATTTTGCAGTGATAGCAAACATTCTGGGTTTATTGGGAGCGCCAAAAAAAAATATTGTATAAGTTAAAGTCGCATGGATAAGTGTTCCCTCGCATTGGTGCTTGAACAAATCATATAGTGGATGTTGCTTGCTGAAATGTCTTCTAGAAACTATACAAACAATTGGATAAACTGTATGCATGTGACCTTGATGGTAGTATACATTGCAAACATGAGCGTTGGCAACTTCTACAACAGCTCTAGCTTTCAACCATTCGTCATGTGTTGCTTTTTTTGTAACTACTTTCGAATCTATATGAAGATAAACACAAGTTTTAGTTATACATAAAGTTTTATGTTCCAACACGTCAGTTAAACTAAATAAAGTTTACTTGCAATGAACACTTACCTTGCTTGTAATACAATTATATAAACTATTATGTTGCTTGTAATCCAACTATATATACATTAATCTAGCGTCTAAGCCAACTCTATATACACTAACCTAGCTTGTAATCCAACTGTAATATACACTAACCTAGCTTGTAATCCAACTGGATATACATTAACCTAGCTTGTAATCCAACTGTAATATACACTAATCTAGTTTGTAATCCAACTGGATATACACTTACCTAGCTTGTAATCCAACTGTAATATGCACTAACCTAGTTTGTAATCCAACT
>JAUELD010008658.1:0-15183 GCA_031471615.1 Aglantha digitale
ATTCTCACACTGTTTTGATAAAACCAAGAGGTCTTCATAAAAAATATATAAGATGCAACTTGTTAGAATAAAATTTCTTAACGTTGTTTAATTAGCCCATTTAAGACCCATTTGCTAACTTTAGTCTCTGTTTTTGTAACAAACTTTAAAATATACGTCAACTCAAAATCAAACTAAAATCATATCAAATCAAAATACGATAAAAAAAAACAGTTTAATGAATTTAGATATGGGAACAAACAGAACTTTGAAAAGCTTAATTTGACGAAGATTGAAAACTGTTTTAAGGTAAGTGTTGACAGGATATTACTCAAAATGGGTAAAAATAAACAAAAATTGAATCCTTTTCACGCATGCGTACTACGATGACGGTCACTTATATTAAGTCAATTTGCAGCATGGTTTATAAATAAATGTGTTTGTAAATAAAAACAAAAACAGAGATTTACTTTTTTTGTAAGGTTCTACAATGCCGTCGATAGTCTCGATTACTTCAGTTGCTTCTTCCAACACTAACTTAATTTGCATGATTGCAGAATTTCGCAACGCATGGATGTTTTTAAACAGATACTTTTCAGTTTGAATTTTAATATTATCAACATCTAGAATATTAAAGAAAAGACATGTTACAACATTTAAAAAGAAACTAAAATCGAACCATTCAAACAAGCACTTTTCAGT
Source organism: Aglantha digitale (assembly GCA_031471615.1). Taxonomy (NCBI): domain Eukaryota; kingdom Metazoa; phylum Cnidaria; class Hydrozoa; order Trachymedusae; family Rhopalonematidae; genus Aglantha; species Aglantha digitale. The sequence goes on from JAUELD010008658.1 coordinate 682, forward strand.
TGATCATTTAACCATATTCTTGTAGCAACCTCTGACTGATCAGAGACTGATCAAAATTTCTTGAAAAGTACCCAAAATTGAGCATTTGTTATAGGTTAAACTAAAAAACAAAACGACAAGATTTATAGATATTTTACGAATAACCACGAAAGAAATTTTATCAGTTAGACTGTGCTGATGAAATATAATTTTAATTCCTACGGAAGAAGATCAGTAAATCAAATAAAACTTCAGCCCTAGGGAAGAATCATGAATGTACGTGTTTAATCAGATAAACCTTGCTTAAAAATAACTAGCTTAGTCCAACTGAAAAATAGGCAACTAGAAACAACAACTAAGACTTGATTTTACATAAAGGGCAGTTCTATATTTAAAATAAATATTAAAAACACCTGTTGTATAAGGGTCATACAGTCAAACCAGTAAAAGTCAGACACTCCAGACTAATGAAAAGTTAGTGCTCAAATTTAAGAGTATTGTATGATATTTTGACTATACACGAATATACATACATATACATATATATTGACTATACATAGTTACACGAAATCCTTCGTGTTAATGAGGTGAATCCGGTAAATCCGGCTAAAATACTAGTTGACAATTATTGATGACACAAGTTAATTAGTTAAGCGTTGCTAAATTAAAAACAGGTATTGCAACTAAAGACAAACCCTTCTGACATCAGATAAACCTTTCTGAGCTTCCACAACCTCTTTCTCTTTCCCTGCTTAAACGATTGCTTTACCTGCTAGGAGGTACTAAAACTAAGCTACCATGTTGAATCCATTTTAAAAAAGGAAGGATATACGACCAAAACAAACTATGTTTAATTCTTGTTAAGCAATTAATTATACGAATAGAATACCTCATACGTTTTATCAAATCATACAAAGTGCTATATTACCTATATGCATCGTGTTGCCAATCAATATTTTAAGACTATTTGCGAACATATTGAACATCGAGCTTGATATCTGTTGAAACTTTTCTTCGATTTTGATTAACATTTTGTAGATAGATGATGCAGTGGGAGAAATTACTCCAGTTAAACTTCTTTTTGACGGTGATCGTTTAACTATAAAATAAAATGTTGATGATGGGTAATGTTGGTATTCATGGTTAATATCAGGTGGAATGAAAGCGCATTCTTTTTCGTTAATAAATTACAAACAAAAATATGCTTTGCATACTTCGAAATAGCTACCTAAGATTTTCCAGTAAGGTTGACATGATATTTCAAATAAAAATTTATCAATTCATTTAAATAATTAGTTTAATGTCCTTTCAATTTCAATGTCCTTTCGACATGTATGAAAGGACATTGTGTGCGGAACTGGAGAGGACCAGTGCTAAGTTAAATGCCCATAAAGTGTACAATTGTAGAGAATAAACATGTTGGTATTGCTTGTCTATGTATTTGCGCCAGTGTGTAAAGAATGCAATATTAAACCGATAACTTGACTGACTGTGGTATGAAATCAATTTTTCTTTGCCAGTTTCTCCCTCTTTCTCAAGAGTCTATGAGAGAACAAAAACTCGTTTCTGAAATCTAATCAAGATAAGATGTGTAGTTCAAAGGAGATTTTATCCAAATTTGAAAATGCTATAGCCATTTTGTTTAGTCAGTTTTTGATCTAATTCCTACTTAATTCCTGTACCGAAAATACCTGAATTGTGGCTGTTTAACACTTTATTGCTTTATAACACATTCGAATGATCAAAATTCGAAAACATTGTACTCGCCAAATTGTGAAAAAGATTGTGAAATAAAATTGCATGACCGTGTTGGAATCATAATCACTAATGTATTCCATTAATATACTGAAGATTATGAAATTTAATCTAATAATTAGCTTTGTGTGGTACTGGACCAGTACTAAGCTGAATCCCCTAAGTATAGCATCAAGTATAGTATCCCCTATGGTATAGCTCGTCTATGCATTTGTATGAGTATAAAAAAGATTCCAAATAACCTACAAATATGACACACACAAAAATACCTTAATAGAGTGACCACTGCAGTGTACTGCAATATTGAACCAATAAATTGACTGGCGATAAAACAACTACGTTTGCCAGATCAGCAGTCTGGCAGTCTATAGCAGTCTTGACGAGCTTTTTTTTGTATAGTTCAATAGGCTAATAGGTAGTAAGTACTCCAATAATAAGCTTATTTGATTATGAGCGGTCGGTAGCTACATATATATTTTAAAGGTTATAACTTAAGTGAAGCGAAAAATGTAAATAACGTACCACTATGTTGGAAAGTAAATAAGTGTTGAGCCACATTGCTTCCTGCATCTTTAGAAAGATCAACGATTATCTCCCAAAATTTAAAGTTGCCTAATTCAATAAAACTGGTGACTTGAGAGCTGGTCGTACTTTCAAGAGCAGTGAATGCGGAACTTTCAATTGGTGCTATAAAAGAAGATTTTTATATTACCATGAACTAAATTATAGAATGACATTATAGTTGTGTTGCTGTGGTTGTTTTGTGATTGCTGTGTTGTTGTTTTGTGGTTATGTTGTGTGGTTGTTGTTGCTGTGATGTGGTGTTAGTTTTGTGGTTATATGTTGTTGTGGTTGTTATGTTATGTTATTGAGTTATTTTCAATGAGATGCTGCGTTAAAAACATACTTACTTATCCTGCTGTTTACTAGATTAATTTTTCTTGCTTCCACCTTTAAATCCTTCAGTGTTGAAACAATTATTTTCATTGAATTATCCACGCATCTGTCACTGAACTCTTGAAGTGCTATGTTTGCTTTTTTCAACAATTTTGCTAATTGTTGACCCGCATCTTGTATTGTAGAACATTGATCTCCCGTTAACAAACTCAAGCATGATCCATCTACACATCCAACGAAGAGAAAAAAAACTGCTAACTGACAAAAGAAACCCATCTTAAAATTTCTTTTTTTAAAAAATCGTTTGTTAACTTACGCCTTCAACTATGAACTAGAGTCAAAGGAATGAATTTTAATTTTAAAAGTATTTGTTCAACTGATATTCTTTGTTTACTTATTCTTCTTATATGAATCATTATTTGTTTTTGCATCAAAAACGTTTTTTGTGAAAGCCCTTTTCGAGTAAAAGCTGCCATTTTGCTATTAGCTTAGGTGTATAGTTCTCAAAGCTAAAACATGGTCAATCATGAATTAACCATGACCAAACCATATTAGCGAAACACAGTTGACATTGCTAAACAATGGTTATAACCAACGATATAACAAACTTCACCTTTGAAAAACTTGTTTTTGTTACGTTAAATGGCTCATTATCTTGTTTTCATGGTTGACTCAACACCTAGAGGCAACTTTTAATGGAAATGTTGCCTTTTCGCGATTATTTATCAAACCATCTGGTATGACTAGAACCGTTCAAGAACCCTAAAAAAGGCGTATTAAAAATAGTAAATAAAAAAGCATGCAAAACTGAGCAGAAGAGAGAAGTTTATTTTTTATTTCTAAAAAAGATTTGTACGATTTCTGTTGCAAAGAATACTGAAATGGAAACTTTTTAAGCAAGGCTAATATGTGTTCATACAAGTTCAGGCTAACATGTGTTCATACAAGTGCAGGCTAACATGTGTTCATACAAGTGCAGGCGACTAAATACGAATCAAATATAACTACACGAATCGCATACGACAGCATACGAATCACTTCTGAATCACATCCGTCTACTTCACTGTATAATACTGAAAAGTATTGGTTGTTGTTTTAATGAGTTTTTAACATGCATTAAACGCAGTAGAAGTCTAAAGCTTTCAAATCAAGCTTTTGCGTCTTTCTTCAAGATAATATCTTTTAATCTTGAATATATTGGTCACAATACTTCTGGAATGAATATCCGTAATTATATTGCAAATCTGCATACGAAACCCCAAAAGCTAAGTAACTCAGTAAATGTTTAAGAAGTGCACATGAAACTTGGCAGATAAATTACTTACAAATTAAATATAAATTCTGACATAATAATTATTTTGTTTTTTTACTAGATCCATGCCTTCCTGAAAAAGGACTGGATCTAGAAAATGACATTATATATTTCATGTTAAAAATCTACAGTAAACGTTAAACCATTATATCCTAACCACCTGACAAATTTTGTGTTCAAAAAGTCTATTATTTTTAAGTTATTCAATCTATATGGGTTGCTAATCCCTATGTGATGTCATCAAAATTGCTTATTCCTGGATCTAGTTGAAAAATTGTCTTGAAATTTTTTACTAAAATATTTTCTAATTTCGTAACTTTAAATTAAGATATCTTGAGAACGAAACGAGATTTTTCCATGAAATTTTAAAGCTCTTTAACCCTTTAATCTGAAACAAATACGTTTTAACACCTCGGAATCCCTTTTAGCGTCTCTCATTAAAATACTTTAATTCATATTATATCACGAAAAGGGAGAATATACTCATATTTAAAAACATGCCAAAATAATCGTTCGTGAGATATTTATGCTTAAAATAAGAAATAATGTTTAAAATGCTGACTTAGTTACTGTGAAATGCTGACTCAGTTACTGGAAATCTGTCTATCGAAAGCATTCATTTTTACTAAAAATATCGTTACCACTTGTTGAAGACATTGGAAAATAGTCTACAATGCCTAATTTTGGTCCTTAAAACGCAAATATTTCGAGAACCACCAGAAATGGAAAAAAAAATTCCAATACCTTTTTCTTAATCTGAATCTACCAAATAAGCCGGATTCAAATAAAATAATAGATTGAATGAAAAAATAAAATTTGCAAAGGCAAAAAGGGGACCCTATATTGATAAAGGTACTGGGGAGAACAAAAATGAAAAAAAAATAACAAAAAAATTATCATAAATTTTTATATTCTACAACTAATTAGCTTTCTTTTGAAATACGATATGTTCACTCACCAATTTGATTCTCTGGGGTCGAAAATTTCCATTGGGTTATATCTTATTATTGGACGCTAAGTAATAATTGATAAACCTACTTTTGTGTTGGTAAATTTTTATGAAGCCGGAACCTTAACCTCCTGATCCTTCTTGGTTATTTACTGGACTTTATTTCACTGTATGTAGCGCATATCGCTGAATGGTCAGTATTTTGATCAATTTTAAAGGGTAATCTTGTTCGTAAACAAACATGGTAGCATGCTATAACATGTTTTCACCGGAAAAATCAGAAATATAAATTTAATATATAAGTATCGTACATGAATGTAGTTTCAGTTCATCATCATCGTGCAACTTATTTTTGTATTTATTTTTAATGCAACTAGCATAAAGTTTAGTTAAATTCACCCTTGAGAAATGATGAAGAAACGCGAAAAAGAAACAGCCACGGCAAACAAACTAACTAAATAAAACAAAAATACAGACAAAACGAAGAAATGAACAGCACACACTAGTACTAGCTAGCTAGTAAATAATAATTACCATTATTATTATATTAAGGTTCTAGATAAAATTGTTCAAGCTCTCATTTATTTGTGGCTTTAGTTACTTTAAACACTAGACTTATTAAACCAGAATTGTCGGTATTGCAAAATGATGTCGTGCTACTTTTTTTGTTAGCTCTTTTATCATAACCACAGGTGTTATTCTAAAGTTCTTCCGATTTTAAGATTAGAAAGTTTTATAAATGTTTATTTTAGGTTAAACCATAACCTAAATTTTGTGGGAAAATAGCTAAATTGTTTTTAACAATATCAAAGAAAAGAAGAGTGCAAGTGAAAAATAATTAAAGCAACATAACTTGTTTACTTTGTTTATAATTTGCCAATAATGTTATTTTATCACTCGCTAGTATCTGCGTGTCAACAAGATTTTTTGATTTTTGCACTTCACTCACTACGAATCAAGGTTTTTAATATATATTACCTCATTCACTGTGCATCTGCGGCGAATCTACAAATTTTAATTTCGCAGGTTAAATTGCTCCAAAAAATGTAAGTGTGACAAATTATCCTTTTTAATAATCTGTCTGTAGAGGGGATGATATAAAGAATTCACAATGTTTTATAGGAATTTAATCTAAGCAAATTTTGTTTTGAGTGATTTCTAATGGTTAAACATTGGACTGAGAATTATCTAGCAAGCAATGTTTAAGTATAATAACATCCACTCTGTGTACAAATAGGAGTTATATGCTAGAACCTTGGGCATCTATCAGGATTCTAATCAGCTAATAGATGTTGCCTGTAAGACGATAAACTACTAAATTTGTATAATTAACAATAATTATATTGATTCATCTGTTATAATTGGTGAAAACACTTTAATGAGTTGTTTTTTCTATAAAGAATAACTGAACTTAATATACATTTTTTTGTTGTTTCCATGTGAAGACACCAAAATATTAAGAATCAAAGAAACATAGTATCATTCAAAAAGATATTAAATTATTTCCTTTATATTATTGTAATTTCAAGAGTTTTATTATATATATAACTTGATCTTTTATTTAAGTTTGTTGACATGTACGCATCATTTTTAGTAATATAAGAACAAAACAGAACAAATATCAAAACACAATATTCAAGGGATGGTCTAAGAATGAATAAAATGAAAAAAGAATCTGCTCGTAAGTATCATCTTTACTGTGTCAAGAGTTTTTATTTGTTAATGATGTATGTACGTATGATTTTGTTTTTCATAAAAAGAACAGAAAGATTAGTACAGTTTATATAGAATCAGTTGGGGTGTCTTAACTTTAGCCTTCAAACTCACCAAGTTCACTAAATGGAATCATGCATTGTTTTATTTTATTGTATAACATAGAACTCACTCTTTTTAGTTGTACCTATGGAAAAAGACATGTCGAATATAGATCAAAATGTTGATAACCCATTTACGATACCACTGGATCATGATATATTTGTGTTAAGAGACAAAGAAAAGCAACGCAAAAAACAAGTATGTAATCTTTTTACTTCATTCAGATTATGTATGCATTAGGCAAATATTTTGCGTTTTTTGAGGGATCTGTTAAGAAACCATGAAAATGTTGAACTCACCGGAAAGACATTATAGTGTAAATATTCTTTACTATGGTCGTTTAATCTTAAAAAAGTTTTTTCTATATACATATTACATTTAATGGTTTTATGCCGCATTAGTAATGATACTTCTCTGACAATTAAAAACTTGTGTAAAAGTAAAATAAAGTTGATTGAAAATTTTTAAACACGCTTGTTAAAAACTTAAACTGATCTTTAACAGGAGAGAGAGAAGCAGTTACAGCAAAGAGTTCATGAAAAGACAACATATACATCACGAATAAATGCTCGCTCCAAGTCAATGATTCGTCCTGCAGGAGAAACAGATGATGATATTACAGATAATGAAGACGAAAATGGTTATAGTGCAATGGTTTTAAAAGATGATCCGGAATTTGTTTTGTCTACAACAAAAGGTTACTTTCATATGTTTTGTTTCATTATGAATATTATAAAAAATACTGTTGTAAATGAGTTGATGAGGTTACAAGAAAATTAAGAATAATAAAATAATTTTTTTGATTTAAACTTTTTCATTAAAGAATCATTGCCGATTTGGGTGGTTTATATTATTATATAAAAAAATTCATGCTAAGCACTAAAATGAGTATTTATATCAATGTGTATAACCATTACCAAGCTTGTTGTTTTAATTTTACTGTTTCTTTTTTAATAAAACATTGTTTTGTGTTTGCAGATCGACATGTTGAGAAAGAACATCTTGATGACTACATAGCTAAAAAGCGAGAAATGTTTCTAGTACAGGTATACTTGATAACGCTTGTTTATAAAAATGAATTTTATAATGTTTTAGTCATTATTTAATCATTAATGTTTGTTGTATGTTATTTCCCTTTTAGTATTCACTTGGTGTGAAAAGAGATGAAATGAGAAAGTTAGAAGAGATTGCTCAAGTAGGAATTATTTTTCATAGTTTTTGGAAACAAAGAAACGCTCATTTTTCTTATTATATTTTATGAATTTTTATAATAATATAGAAAAATATGAATTTGAGGCTTTATAAAAATAGTATAAGTTTGATTTTTTAATTCAGTAAAAATTTATCCTTTGTTAAAAGTAATCCACTAATTACTTACCTCCAAAATTGTAACATTGTGAATCTTTGCTGACTACCTTGAATCTTTAAGTCCTTGAAAACCTTTTTTAGGCTGAAGAAAAAAAGTTAGAACTAGCTGAACAGTATTTAGAAGAAGATGCATCAATGTTTGACGAATTTCTGAAAGATAACGACAAAAATGCTGTAGAAGCCATCAAGACGTAAGATGATGAATATCATTAGTTGTTCCACAAATTTTAATGGATAAAGAAATTGCCTTATGTTGCTATGATTAACCTGTTTAGTTTATCATTTTTTTTGAAATTTCAATTCTTTTATTATTATACAGCGCCGAAGCTGAAACTAAAGCAAAGCTGGAAAAAGTTTCAGAAATAAAAAAAATACATGGTCAAATGATGGCCATAAAAAGGTTAGTCAATATACTTCATAAAAACTGCTGTGGAGATAACTTTTAATAAAGAAAATACATGCATTCGTTTTGGTAATAAATGCCATTTTAACACCATAAAAGGTTTCACATTTTACTTTTTCTATTTTGCTTGTGACAATTGATAATATCTTAAATTTTAGTATTTTAATCTACTATTATAAATAATGTATACTGCAAACTTGTTTATTAAATCTAGGTTAGATAGTTTTATGTTTTAAGTTAGTTAAAAATTTCACTTTGCAATGTAATTTTTTGTTAATTTGGTTTTAAACGTCGGAAATAAAAAGACGGAATTTATTTGATTAAAACCTAGATCAAAATTTTGATAGACACCTGATTCTTAAAGTTCTTCGGGTGTTGTTGTCTTTACATTTTACGTGTTTGTGTTCTAGAGATTATTTTACTATTAAGCTAAACTTAAACTAAACACATCAAGGTTTTTAGCAGTGATCTGAAAGAGGTGATTTTAACATAGTCAAGATGAAAAACAAAATAGTCTTTTTTTTTTCCATGATTTTAGTAATTGGTGTTCAGATTGTAAATAAATTGTTACTATTACAGTGTTTTCTTGAAATTTGGATATAAAACTATAATATAACAGCACATAGAAGATAATAAGAAATGCTGTTTTGTGTTCTGTTTAGTGAAATCTCTAAAAATGAAGATCTGTTAAAGGAATACATGATGTATAAAAAGTTCTTGGATAAACTCACACCCAGGGTAATGTTTTGTTTGTCTTATATTACATTTTTGATGAAGATTTTGATTTTCATGCATCATCCCGTAGCGATGCCTTAAATTCATAACGTACATAAAAATTATTAATAATATTAATATACCAATAAACATTACAAAAGGATAAAGCTGCGCACATGCTCGTTTTACTTTTCAATTGGAATTCATGTTTACATTAATAATCTTGAATCTATATAATACTTTTTATTATTTTCAATGATCAGTGTTTTGTATATGCTCAACAAGATAAATAGAAATCTTTAAAAGCTACAATACACAAAACATGTTCTTTGTCACCTTGTATGCTTTTTACATTTAGGAGGTTATTGATGAGAGGAAAAAGTTGTCAATCCAAAACCATCAGGTAAGTAATGAGCACTTTTTTATTTTATCATTATTCTGTTAAATGGAACTGATTCACTTTTTGCTTTTTATCTAAATCATTTTGCGAACTATGAACGAATAGTATTATAAACTCTTTTGTATCAAAGGAAATCCATCCATAAGTTTCAACAATACCTAGGATATTTAAATTAATAGTTTTAAAAGTATTTTTCATTATTTTAAGCCAGCAAAAGAATCTAGTAATCAAATACAAGATAGCTCAAAAAAGAAAGGTATGGCATAATTTATTTATATACTTGTTGATTTAAAAATCATTTCATAAAAACATCTTGACGAGGGGAATTTTTTTTTATAAAATCATGATTTATGATTTTCATTTTTTTTACCAAAATGCTCCTAAGTTCAGTTGTGATTATATGTCCATACTCACCACTTTTTCCTGTGAAGGAGTAGTGTTTCTACTTATTTAGCAGTATGGAACATCTTAAATTACCCTAAAAATGTATGATAGCTAACAAAGATTTTTACAAAGTCTAGTGTAAAACCAACCTTTTGAGCTTTTGTTGAGCAATTAGCTTACTAACTCTATAAGTATTGATAAATGTTTGCATTATTTTATTTTGACATTTTTTCAAAATAATTTTCTTTATTCAATGAGGCTGAGTATGATTTTGCACATTCTGTTATCCAGAATTTTTATGGAAATCGAAACTATTTAGCTTAAGTTTGTCATTTAAAACTCTACTACTAGTTAATAATATAAGGTTACTCATACATGGTTAGCTCAGTTGGTAGAACAATAACACTAGAATTGCATGGTTAAGGGTTTAAATTTTGCATTGTTGGAATGGTTAGTTTTTAATGTGGGTCCTTGTAGCATGGCTGCGAATTTTAGCTTTCCTTTCCTTTCTTTCCTGGTTGGTATTTATATAATTCCTTGTTGTTGGTATAATGCTTACCAAGGATAGGATAAATTCTAATTTTATAATTTAGGGTCTGTATTATACTTTGAGGACTGGGTAATTTGCTTCTGCTTAATACGTATGAAATTTGAATTCATAAAAACTGTTTAAATTCTAGCATCTGTAACAACTATTGATAATGAGCGTACCAGTAAAGGAAATGTTAAGAACAAATCAATTAGAACGGTAAGTTTGGAATTTAAGGTGATCAGTATTTTGTTGATCATCACTTTTTTTAATTGCTAAAATACTAGAAAATCCAAGTTTTTCATAGTTATGCAACCATTAAACTTTTGTATAACTGGTTATATACTGTTTTTTGATTTTAACTTTTAAAAAACCTATTTATTTTTGAGTAAAAAACAGTAACATAACTTTTTGAAAATGCAAAAAGAAGAAATATATTTCAAACGAATTTAAGCCTGGATCTTCTTTTTTCTTAGTTGTAACTTTAAGTAAAATTTAAAATTATTTTTTATGCTTATCCTATCAATTTCTCTTTTCAATATGGTCAGATATTAATATTTTTCTTTAGAAAAGCAGTAACTCGCAATCGTCTGACAAAAGGTATCTATGAAATCGCTGATTTACTGAAGTTCTCTTTGATTTGTGCTGTTCTGTTATTGTTTTAAACCCTTAAATTTACCCTTAACCATTTTTATAGCAGGTGTTTTCATTTGGTTAGTCATGGTGATGTGATGATGTTAAATCTTTCTTCATAAATATCCCCTCCTGTTATAAATAAATTTGTGGAGAGAAATGTCCTGACTCCTAGTGTTTGACTATGACCTCTTTTTAGAAAAGATACTTTTAGTTTTCACAAAACTTGATTTGATGCTCAAATTTTTCAAAAATGTCATCATAGAATAAAAAAGTTTAATTGATTTTAAGAAAAGCAGTAAATTTTAGATCAGAACTATATCAGGCCTATGCAGGAAACAAGGATTTATAATCTTATTAACGTGTATCGATTCTTTGTTTTGCAGCCGTCTAATGAAGGTAGATGAGAATGATGACCTTTCAGTTTTGTCACATGATCCATCTGCATATAGTGATGGTGAAGATAGTAATGATGTAAGTTGGTATTGCTATGGCAAATTTGTTCGAAACCACTATCCTATTATTACGTTTCACTTCTAATCCCATAATAGAGTTCTTTTTTTGTGTGTTTTTTTTTGTTTTATTTATTAAGAGAACTTTTTTCTGTAATAGCTATTCCTGTTATTTGTGTTATAAAACCTACCGCTTAGGGAGCATTAGTTATCATACTCTTTTAAAATATTAAAAGTATTTATGCTTGGCATTTATGCTTCGTGTGCAGCATAACATTTCAATGACTATGAATATTTTTAGGAGAACATAAAATCTTGTTTTAAACACATTTTTTATAGGCCAGAGAGAGTAGAATAAAGTTCTCAGTGTAAGGGAGGGTCAGGGAACAGGGCGCAGTTAAACTTGTTGTTTACAGGTTTATTGATACATTGTTTCAGATTTTTAATTTTATCATTTTTGTTTTAAATTTCTGTTTATGTGGAAATCTTTATTTACAAATATGATTTTTTTAAAAAATGAAGAAAGTTTAAAAATGTCAGTCTGTATTATTTTTAACCTTGGTTTTAGGAAGCTGAGTTATATTTTAATGACCCAATGCAATTATTGGATATATTTGCGGAGTTGGAAGAACAAAATCTATCTTTAATCCAGAATAGTCAAGATACTGAAGAGACGCTAGATGAAATGAAGAAAACTATATTGAAAACAAAAGAGAAAATGTAAGCGGGGATTTTCTAGGAATTTCAATATTCTTTATACCAGTTAAGAGCAGTATCAAAATGATAAAAATAATCACAGATATACAATTATGTTACTCAAATGTCAGAAAAGTTGAATGTTTTGTTAGACATAAAAACGTATGGTCAGCCATCTATTGTAACACTAGAAAGAAAATTTACTAGAGCAATATAGATTTGCATACTTTTATGCAAATTTTAACAAAATAAAATGATAACCAAAATTCTGTCAGAATCTTTAAACGCGGAAATGATCAATAAATGAAAAGAGCAAAAAAGTGCCAATTGAGATAAGTATAATCATTTTTATTTTAATTCATTTTAAGGAATAAGGAGACCGAGGCATTGAAGCGTCAAATAGAACTACTCAAAGAGACTATTCGGAAAGAAGCAGAAAAAGCAAATGAATTAGAGATGAAGTCAAGGTTTGCAAATGTTGTTAATGATACTTGTATTTTTGTTTCTTGTACATCCAAATTCAACTTTCCAATAAATTGTAAAATGCAAATATAATATATAAACTAATATCATCACATATAACATGAGAATTATTTTGAAAAGAATAGACTCTAAAGATTCCTTACGTATGGTTAGATATCGAGTTTTAGTTGCAAGGTCTATGCATTACAATGACCAAGGGTTATGTTTAGTCATAGCATAGAACAGCCGTCTTGTACTGTATTTTTTAACTGGACTTGAGCTAGAAATAATGTTTTTTTTAAGTAAATTCTATGTTCGTACGTTCGGTTAAACTCTGATCTTAATTGTTTACTTTGGACTTCATTTGTGCAGCATAACATTTCTATGGCTAAGTGTTAAATGATATACTGATTGATATAACAGCCGGAACACAGGAAAACATGTTCATCAAAATCACAAAATTACAGTTCAGAAAGTACAACAGAAAATAAGCATAGGTTAACAGGTTGAGGCTACTGTTGTCTGGAAAATATTTTCAAGCTCTTCTGCTTGTCTTGTGGAGAAATATGCACCATGACAAGCATGTGTTGGTCAAATTGGCTCGGTGCATTATTTTCTAGATCCAGGCTCTTTACTTAAAAAGCCTGCATCTAGAAACCGACAATTTATAAAATATTTGGTACTGATGGCATTGTTTTTTTTCTTATGTACATTGTACTGTAAATAATCTTTTTTTAGTAGAGTAATTTTTTTAGGAAATCATTATAAAATTTACTTCAGTGGTCACCATAAATTATTAAAATCTAAAGGTCTGACTTTCTAAAGCCAGTAATGCATGTTTTTTATAGGATGTTTTCCTATGGTGAGTTTAAAGCAGAAGACCAAGTGAGTTGTTGTTTATTTCCCCCAGGTTGTTACAGCTGTTACATTGTGATGGCATATGTTATATTATAAACCACTTTTGCACCTAAGGAGGTCGAAAATACAGTTAAAATAAAGGATGTGTTTTTTTTTGATTTTTTAAACCTCACAAGTTTAATTTTCTTATCCCAAGATAGACTCTAGCTTTGATTTTTTTAACTAAATTCCCGCCGAAGAAAACTTCAAAATAGATGAATTCTTTTACCAGTTTTCTTATGCATAGCAGCAATTCAAAACATGAAAGATAAGTTATTTAGACTGTTCTATTCACTTAGAATATAAAGTTTGTTGTTGTTTGTTTGTTGCCAACCTCTCAAGCTTACAGCTCTTAACAGTATTTAAACTCCTCCAAACATGAAGAATATAAACACTTTCACTGCAATGTTTACGGTTTTCTCTGACTTGGTGAAGTTTTCATTATTATTCATAACTGCTTATTTTTGTTTCAGGAGAAAATGTTGGCCCAGCTTAACAAAAAGGTGGAAGAAGTCTATCGTAATTGTATAGGTGACAACGAAGCTAATATCAGGTAGAACAGAAGTTTGTTCACATTCATTATCTAAAATAAAAGACATTCTTTAGGTTCATTTAATCATCTGTTCTTATGAATAAATGGATGAATGTAATATGGATATTTAAAAACTCAATTTTTTTAATATTTTTAAGTTGTAAATATTACGTAGTTAGCTGAGCCATAAAAAGTGACCAGAGAAACACCTTTAATTTAAAGAATGTTTAAAACTAAAACTTTTTAATATTTCTAAGTTGTAAATATTACGTAGTTAGCTGAGCCATAAAAAGTGACCAGAGAAACACCTTTAATTTAAAGAATG
>JAUELD010008769.1:0-15182 GCA_031471615.1 Aglantha digitale
CAATATACTGGGCTGTTTTTATTACACTTTTGTTGTCGATATGCAGTTATGCAAACCACACTTGGCATTTAGCTGTTTCTCAAGGAGTCTGTGTTGCTGGTAACAACAACGGACTATTCTACGCCAATATCACGTTGCTGTTTTTTGCAGTCTCTACTGTAGCTTTTACAGCTGTTTTTTTTACGACATTTATACGAATTTACTTTAAGTCGCGTCGGAAAAACACCATTGTTGGAGATATGAATATATCAAAACATTTAAGAGAAAAACGAGATAAAAACGCACTCAAGATGGTCTTTCTAATGGGTGTAATATTTATTCTCATTGCATTACCAAGAAGATTTTTTCACATCTACAACAACTTCACGACGGTCTTCCCTATATCTACCGATGCTAACGACACCTCCCTTGCTATAGACGCAATTGTAAAAGTACTGTACACCACGAGTACTAGTGTTAACGCATTTGTTTACTCGATTCTCTATCCAAAATTTCGAAAAGCAATAAAATCCCTTTTTGCAGCTAAGTCACGGAATCTTACAAAAGATAATACAGTATACGATAGAAATTTTAGACTTAGAAGTCGTACTTTAAGTTTATCGCTGTAGATTGTCAACAAACATTTCTAAGAAAAGTTCTTCAATGAAAATGTCTGGAGATTAATCTGGAGACAATTCACTAATAATTATGAAAATTTAAACTAACTATGAAAATGAAACTAACATTCAGCGATAAATCCAAATGGGCCGATTCTATATAAATGCTTCTAATATTCAAAATTATTAAAACAAATTCTTTAGTGTAAATATAATAAGTGTAAATATAAAATGTGTGTAAATAGACCTTTTCGTTATAATTATCATACCGTTTTAAAACGAGGCAATGCTTTTAGTAGTACCTATATATGTACTGTGAACCTCAATGGTACTTATTCCTTTTTAATTACAATTAAATATTCAAAATGTAATTCCACTGCAAGCTTCTTAATGAGAAGGTCTATAGGCGTTATTAAAAACTATAAAACTATATTATATTGTATAAGTAAGGGCTAAATAAAAGGTGTATTGTGAAAGACTGTCATTTTTTGCGTTGGAAATTTTGCTAACAATAAGAGTTTGGCCGTTAATAAAGTCGTTTAATTTCAAGCAAATTATTGACATCAAGGGGTTAGGAGAAAGAAAAGTAAAATAATTTGATATAATTAAAAACAACGTTGAAGACCGCCGCTTTCTTTCAGTTGTGACATTTTATCAAAGATTTTAGCGTTTTTATAAATAAACATATAAAGGATAGTTTTTCTAGTCTGCAAAACCTGATCCCTAACAAAGGCATTTTTTATTTGTACTAAAATGGCCTTAAAATGATACAACATAGAATGAGCTCCTTGCTTCTTGTTTGCCTTCGTCAACTCTGCCTGCTCATTCACAACGCATGTCTCCAAACGATTTCTGATTGTTGAATGGTAATCTTGTTTCAAAAACCCTATACATTCAGTTGCATTTGATGACAGTAGAATCGCAAAGCTTGAATTCAGCGAGGAATTTGAAAATTGAAAAAAATTATGACCGTAACTCGCGAACTTTGAGATAAAACGTTTCATAATTTAATACTTTGTAGCAGCTACAACTAGTATCTCGGAGCTGTGAAATAATAGCTCAACGATCTTATGAAATTTTTTGCCTTTTATAAAAAAGCATGTTATTTGAAACCAACATTATTTTTGAAAATATTATTGACGTTACTATTGACGTTCTTCTGACAAAATAAGAAAAACAAATCAAACCAATGAAAAATGTTTCTTTTCTTCATCACTAAGCATATTTTTAATAGACTAGCAGTATATTTCCGTTTAAACAACTCCACAGCAACAAACTTATTACGATAAGTGGATACACAAAAAAATGTATTTGATAAACACAGCAACTTAACAGCAACAATTTCTGAAGTAAAGATAATCATATTTTTTAATCAAAACTTAAATATGATTAATAGTTGTCCAACTTTTTTTTCTCAAATTTATTTAAATGTTTACTTGGTGGTAAGTAGTTGTTTATCTTTCGAATAATTAGGAATATTATAGAGATTGGGTGTGTTCAGTGACGTCACTACATTTCGTTAATTTTTTAGATATTATTATATAAATCAAATATTATATTCCTGAAGTATCAGTCAAAACTAAGAGTATTTCTATACCTACAACTAATTGTTCTCGAAAACGAGGAGAATAGAAAAACGAAAAATTATTTGATAGAATATGATGAATTTTTTTTTCGTTCGCTTCATGCCAAAATAACTGGACTTTTTTTATGAAAAACTAACCACTAGTTTACTTTATCATTAAAATAATTAACTATGCTGCACGATTAATGATCTCTAGAGAAATAAGATAAATAAGAAACAATTTTTAATGTAATGACATAACCATGATTAAGTTATGTCTCTTGTGATAATTATAGAACGTTAAAAATGAATAGGTTATTTTTCAAAATAAATCATAAAAAAATAGTGAGAAAAGAATATAGTAAAACAATATTAAAACTTTAATGTGGATATTTTTAAAAATAAAATTAAGCCTAGCGTTCGACGCCGGGCCACCGGGTAGTATAATATAAAATCAATCCGACTGATTGAACAGATTTTGCTGAAAAAGCGTAGCATTTATATATTTTTGGAAAGAACATTGTTGTGTGAACGTCCATGCAAAGTATTTAGCTCGGTTAGTTCAAACGTTAATATGGGGGGGGGAGGGGTGTTGGTGTTACCCCTACTTCCGTTTAGCGTGCATAAAAAAGAGCATTACATTAATTAATATCCAATAACAATCCATAATGGAGTTACTAATCCTGAAAAAGATGGAGGAGAAGGCATTTCATTATAACATTATTATGCTTTTTGGAAAAACAAGCCACTCCTGATTGATTACCATTTTATTTTAGAAGTTTGGATTCTAATTTTAAAAATATGGTTTCTAGAGAATAAAATGTAAAACGTTATTGATTAAGTTAACTGATCAAATTTTATGAAAATACTAGCTTTAATATAAGTAGTAATAATAATAATTTCAGCCAATTGGTGACAAGAAGTAATAGACAATTAGTAGGTAATGTAGTTTTATTACTAACATTCTATATTGCAAACATAAAGAAGAAAGAAGAACTTATTTCTCGAGAAATCTTTAATTTCAGCAGCTGTTTTTATTGCCTATTATTTTTTATTTCTCATTAGCAAATTAGCAACATAATATATTTTTACAAAAAACTATACCTTGTAATATACCTGGCTATTATATAGAGTATTTAGCTTTTATATATCATATAAGAATCTTGTATTGCTCATTTTTTAAAAAGTCAATAAAACACCAAATATGGCTACTACTCTCCGTGAAATCATAAATAAATATGCAGTTTTTTTTGCAGAGTAATGATTTTATCAGTTTTATCGATTTTGTTAGACACCGTTTTGGCAATTTTTATATTTTCAAGAAATCAGTTACGCACTAACAGATTTAAAATCATTGGATCATTCATGTTAACCAATGTGATTGCATCTGTCGGCATTATCATTGCCATTTTATTCAACATAGATGCAGAGAAATACGAAAACATTGTTAATGGATTGACAACATTTGTACGGGCTTTGTATATGATTTCTCTATTTAATTAGTGTTTGTTGACAATTGAGATTTATAGATTTATTGCTGTTAAGCTATGTTTGCGATATAACGAAATTGTGCAACATGCAGATATTCGAAAACAATTGTTGCTATAGATGTTATCATTTTGTTAATATGTGTATCGTTTTGGCTGGATAACTTAAAGTTTAAAGTGAAATCAAAAAGGTGTCTAAAATTCAAGGATAAAAAGAGATATGCTTCAGATATTATACTGTAAAATATCCAGTTAACTATTTAATGAACTTTACCTTAAAAGTACTTTAACTTAAGTAAAGGTAAATGTACTTTATTTAACATCTTGAAAAGACATACATCTGACTTTCTTTTTACTGGAGAGCTTTAAAAGCTTATATGAGATGTGTATCTTTCCTCACATACGGTAAACTACAAAAGTTCATCCCAATTTCGCATCATATGAAGTAAACATCTCAATGACGTCTGTAAAAATACTATTTTGAAAAACTATCAAAAAAAAACTATCTTGTGATATCCTGTGAAGGAAAGGATTGTGGTAAGCGCTAGATTTAATATATAGTCTAACTTCTTATATCTGTTATTTTTCGCAGCACAAGATAAAGTGTAGATGTTGAGAACTTGTGCAATTAACTCACTCTCGAGTGTGATTTCGGATTTGTTTTCATTGTTTTTTGATGACATCACATAAAAATATAAAATGTCATTTTTTGTTTATTGAAATTTTTTGTCAAAAGAGATGTTAGAAATACATGTTGCTACATTTTTTACAGATTACAGCTAATGGCTAGCCTAAAGTTACAGCGATTGATACTTTTAGTTGGAGAATTACAGTAGGCTCTACTTGTGTTTTTTTCTTCTGTCAAAGGAAAAGGAAGAATTTTAAGTCCTACAAATGGGTAATGGAAAACTAAGTATTAGAGAAACTTAGTATCTATTGAAATACTAAACTTTGTTTTTTAAAAAAGAACGAAAAAAATAAAAAAAATATAATTAGGTTTTGTTTTTGTTTTTGTAAATTATAAAAAAACGAAGATTATTGATAAAAACGAAACGTTAACTTGAACAAAATAACAAACTTTTATTGTAACAATACTGAAATAAAATAAAAGGAGAAAATAATAGAAAATTATTGTTACTAGTGTTTTAGTTACTATGTTTATAGTTAAATTAAAGGTTGTTTTCATATATAAATTTTTATAATTTTTTATGGATAAAAAATGTTTACAATAGAAACTTTTTTAACAAAAAA
Organism: Aglantha digitale; assembly: GCA_031471615.1. Lineage (NCBI taxonomy): Eukaryota > Metazoa > Cnidaria > Hydrozoa > Trachymedusae > Rhopalonematidae > Aglantha > Aglantha digitale. Next base: position 4,899 of record JAUELD010008769.1, read on the forward strand.
ACATTATTCGTAAAAACAGAACCAATAAGGTCAAGGATAAATAATATGAATCATAATAGATAATTCGATATATATACAATATAGCAACAACAACCTTATTGAGATTCTTTGCATTAAAAAAATGCATACTTCGTTGAGAAATATAAAAAGGAAAATACTTTAAACAATAGATAAATAAAAAAACACCTTGACACCTTGGGGACGCACCCCTAAACATATTTAGATAAGCAATACTATATTGATAACAAATATTTCAATTACAAATGAATTAGATTTAGCTTAACAAATTAAGTTATAGTGATATTATTTCTTCTTCTTCTTCTTCTTCTTCTTCTTCTTTTTCTTCTTCTTCTTCTTTTTCTTCTTCTTCTTCTTTTTCTTCTTCTTCTTCTTTTTCTTCTTCTTCTTCTTTTTCTTCTTCTTCTTCTTCTTCTTCTTCTTTTTCTCCTCCTCCTCCATCTTCATCTTCTTTTTCTTCTTCGTCTTCTTCTCCTCCATCTTCATCTTCTTTTTCTTCTTCATTTTCTTTTTCTTCTTCTTCTTCTTCTTCTTCTATTTTTTCTTTCCATTCTTTTTCTTCTTTTTCTTCTTCTCCTCCTTTTTTATCTTTTTCTTCTGCTTCATAAAGTGTTTTAAAGAAATATTCCCGAAAACTTAAGCAGCGACAATTGTCTTCCGCAGAACCAAAAATATAAAAATTCTCTAAAGGGATCAGCAATGTTAATAGAATACATTGTAATTTCTCATAAAGCCTAGAGTTACATGGGTTGATATTGATAGTTTAAATCTGCTTCGCCTTCACCCTTTATACTAGGTTTTACTTTATTTTTTGTAACTTTTTGTCGTAAAAGCTTGCTTTTAAAATTATATGATTTTATGTAATTTAATATTATCTTTTTGTATGAAGGATAATGTAATCTCAGGGTTATGTTATAAAAATTTGCAATCTTACAATTCTTAAAAATCACTTTTTTCTATTGTAAATGAAAAGTTTATGAAACTATTATTTTTAGCTTTCTCGTGCAATGAATAAAGATTAAAAAAATATTACTTGTAATAATAGAACCAAATAAAGAAAAATATTATTTCGGGCATAGTTTCATTATAATTGAAGTAACCAGAAGTAAATGCATGATTTAGTGAGTTAAAACAAAGATGTTTAAATGTTTTTAAAAACTATTTATTGAACTGACCTTTCCATCAGTCATTATCAAAGTAAGTTTTGAAATTATTTACAGTGTATACAATTGGTTACACTTATAACATACATGTTTACCATACAAAGGAGGTAAAGTCAAAAAGGTTTAAAAACGGTACAAAAAACATGAAATAAAATACTACCAACAGCACATAAAATGAAATTAGTCTATGCGATTAATATATATTGGCTTACCCATAGTATTAATAAAAGTATTTTTGACTATGTAGGAACAAATAGGAACTCGAACGTTTTAAAGCACACACTAGAAAGTAACCATCAGCCTCCATCGTTGAATGTTACAGAGTTAATGGCAAAGGTTATAGAGTTACAAAAGGAAACTTGCAGAAGATCTTCTAATCAAACAATTTAAACTCTCGATTCCCTTGAAACTTGAATATTTTAAGATTTGAATTTTAGTTTTTCGAATTGTTATTAGTTACCACGTTAACTAAGTTTGTTGTAACACTCGTATATATAATGATCTTTGTTTTAACTCACTTAATCATGCATTTAGTTCTGGTTACTTTATTTAAGACCACTATGCTTATAGATAATTTCAATGTATAAAAAATATGCTATAATAACTTCTAATGTTTTGAAATTAACTAAAGAAAATAGGAAGACATAATAGAAACTTATATATCTGGATGAAACCGAAAATTCTGTTATGCTTTTATTGAATTGTCAAGTGCGTCGAATAAAAGGAAAAAATAATAACAAGGTCATGTTTTAATAGTAATGGAACCAATTGGTCAAAGCTAAATAATATTAAATATATACATAACAGGATTAGAATATTTATCTATAGCTGATATGATGTGTTGGTAGTAGTTAGCTACCTATACTAAATAAAACATTTATTAGTACATTGTTTGTGAATATGTGTTTGTCTATTAGATCTCAAACATTTCCCTCTGCGTGTAATGGAAACTCTTTGCTGGCTTACCCAATATAACAAATGTCAACTCTCACTCTCTCACTACCAGGTGTTTTTATAACATTTCAAACATTTAAGCACATTTAAACATTTACTTTTCTGACAAACAAATTAATTTTCGAAACAATTGTTTAAATTTTAAAAGGTAAAATACATAATATATTAGCTACTTGTTCTTAATTATTTACTCAATGGGTACACCCCCAAAGACTCGCTGCCTAGAAAAGGCTTAAGATTGACCAAGATTGTAAATCTATAAAAAAAAGTTTGAAGTTGAGAAAAATAAGAAAAGAACAAACGCAATCATACAATGATAAATGTATTTCCATTATTGTACAATTAATATTAAACCATATGTTTCCACTTATATTTCATAATGTTTTTTCTTCTGAGCCAAAAGTTTTAATTAAGAAAAAAGAAATGCAAGTGTTTTAAACTGTATATCTTTTCTTCACTGATTCGTTTTAAGGACTGTATATGAGAAACTACATCTATTCATACACTTTTCGCAAAAAACCAGTTGTAAAAATAAAAAGGCATTGTGACTAATAAACACATCTTTACTCTTCTTTAACCAACTAATCAGTAAAAGGTATCCAAACCAGTATAAAGATCTTTTGAAAAACAGATTCAAAAACAAATTTTTTTTTTAATGTTTCACTAATAATTTGAAAGGAATTGATTTTTCTTAAATATTAAGTGACCTTTTAAGTTTAGTTATTACATGTTTGAAATCGACATTTAAAATTTCCAAATCCAAATAGTTTATGATCCTTATATACCGAATGTTTATAAACGTGCTCACAAACATGTTCATAAAATATTTTTCCTCTGTTTTATCAATATATTTCGAGTTCGCTTAATATCGGGATAAACTACTGAGTAAGGCATTCATGGCTTGATAAAAGGCAAAATAATTTTCCTAAATGTTGGGTTTTTTTTTCTAAATTTTGTGCGCTGAATACAACATATAAAAAAATAATGTTGATAACATTAAAGCTCTGTGAATGCGCCTGAACAAAATGGCGTAATTATGTTTATAATTTTTTTACCTATTAAAAACATTTAGAAAGAAGTTCAATGCTGCCCTATCCAGTCGGTTTTAAAACTCATTTGTTTTTTGTTGCAGAAGATGTATATTTTGACTATTTATCAATAATTTATTTTGGATTATTAATTCATTTTTATAACAACTAAAGACTATAATAGCTGCAATTGCTATATACTACTAGGGATATCAGTTCGAAAATAATAAACAAAATGATTTGAAAATATTTAAAAACAATAAATAAAAGATCGAATATGGCTATAACGCTCCGTGAAATCATAAATAAGTATGCGTTATTCTTTTACGGAATAATGATTTCATCAGTTTTATCAATTTTGTTAGAAACCGTTTTGGCAATTTTTATATTTTCAAGAAATCAGTTACGCACTAACAGATTTAGAATCATTGGATCATTAATGTTAACCAATGTCATTGCATCTGTTGGAGTTATCATTGCCATTTTATTCAATATAGATGCCGAAAAATACGAAAACATTGTTAATGGATTGACAACGTTTGTACGAGCTTTGCATATGATTTCCCTATTAATTCAGTGTTTGTTGACAATTGACAGATTTATTGCTGTGGAGTTATGTTTAAGATATAATGAAATTGCGACAAAATCCAGGTATTCGAAAACAATTATTGCTACATATGCTATCATTTTAGTAATATGTTCATCGTTTTGGCTGGATAACCCAAGTTTTAATGATGTTAGATATAGACTAACCGTTATGAACTCGGTTTTAAGGGAAACTGGAGTAGTGTTCATTATCTCGGTTTCAAGTTATACATATATTATCCGAAGACGCCACATCAAAAGTATCAAAGCTGTTAATATGAGATTTGGCATAATGGCCGAAGAACTAACTCTCTTTCATAGAATCAAACAAAGTTTAATAGATACAGCTAAACTAAATTTATTTACAATAGGACTAATTATTTTGCAAGACATATTTGATATTTGGTCTATCGCTGATCTTTCCAAGTCAGGACTAATGGCGTCTCTTTCATTCATTTTCGAAATCATTGTGATGATAACAAATCCATTTGTGCATGTTTTTACTCAGAACTTGGTTATAAGAGAAATAAAAAAAGTGTTTAGAATTCAAAGAACTAATTTACAATGAAAAGATCAAATCAAATGTCTCTCATATTACAGGAATGAAATAATGAAAAGATCAAATCAAATGTTTCTCATATTACAGGAATGAAATAAAACTTTACCTAGTGACAGAGGTGAGAATACTCATATGGGAAAACTTCGACAAGTAACAAGCTACTTTGATCAAATCACATAGAAGAATAGAATTTTGCACGTTATCATTTTATAAATATATTTTTATATTTCATACAATAATATTTAGCCTGAATGTACACGGGTTGATAATTTAAATCTACAAGCTTCGTCGTTTTATTAAGTTTTATTTGAATTTTTTGTACTTGTAGTGTATATGTAGCATTTCAAAGGGTTTAATTTGAGTTAATTGAAAAAAAATTTTTTCATAAAAGATAGCGTAATTAGAATGAATAATTTGGTTATTATTTAAACTAATATTAAACACTTTCTCTGCTGTAAAATTATTTTTATTCCATTTTATCATTCAGAGATAAAATATTAAAAAAATATTATTTTTTAGCTATAATGGAACCTAATAAAAAGGTTTTTTTATTGTAGCTATTTTTATTAATATTTACGTAAAATAGTTGCTAACGGCAATGGGTGGGTGAAATGAATTGGTACTACAATACCTTTTATTGTAATTGAATTAACGTCAAGCAATGGAAAAACATAACTTAAAGTTGATTATCCGTAAGAATGGAAACAATATGGTTAGGCTAAATAATAAACGTTAATATATAATCTCTCACATAAAAGTTGTATTTTGTCCAGAGCGTTTTTGTTTATTAGTTAGTTTGTTTGTTTGCTTTTTTGTTTGTTGATTGGTTTATATTATTAATGCCAGACGTTTAATAAATAAAAATTTGACTGCATAAAAAAGATAGCTTAATTTATCATTTTTAAAGATAAATTAAAAAACGGGCATAGTTTTCTTTAAAAAAGTCATTAAAACCCACAAAAAAATTTATTCTTTCTATTCTCCAAGTTTTCAATAATAATCAATGAAATTATCAATTTTATACCAAACAATATTTATATTTTTTAATGCCCGTCTCCCAATTAAATCTATAAACAAAGGAACCAAATAACAATGCTTCTTTAGAATGCGTACACACACACACGGACAAAATCTGTTTCGCTTCTATAATATAAGAGATATAAGAGATTTATTTACATTACATTTTAACACCAGTTTAGTAAACATAAAATTCATGTAAGTATTAGAACGGGAATAACAACTACTTATTTCTAATACAAAATTCGCGATTCGATTGTAAAAATGCATTCAATAAAAAATGACACGCAAGACTGCCGTTAAATACGATAACATTGTATGCGTCGTAATAATAGAAAAAACATTTCATTGGGAAAAAATCAACTTAATGTTATGATGTTACTTAACTTAATCCTTGCATGCATAAAGTAATTTCGGACTTAATGGGGAGGTAAGAAAGTCTTTTATAAACCACACTAAAGCTGTTTCCAACCTGCATTCTACAAAGTATTTATAAGCATAAACATAAACCTCGTTAGACCAAAAATACAGGTTATGTAATATTCAGATATGGATGAAAATTTGTTAACTTAATTGAATGAAATAGGTAGAATGTACTGACACATTCTGGGAACTTCACTTGGAAGCCATAAAGCTACAAATTAATAATTGTTTTTCCTTTTGTGAAAGAAAATCTCATAATGTGTCTACCGCCTTATTAACGTTTATGAGTCATCACTGATAGATTTTTAAAAAATTGTTTCAGATGTTTCTCCCTTTATTCAAACCTCCATGATAATATGGAGTAAACTTTCATACTTTTCAACATTTAATCGAATTTTTTTTTCGATAAATACTAGGTGGATACTATGGTCAACTGGTCTATCTGTCTTAACCAGTTATTCTATAATTGACTGTTCTTGGTTACAGTATTGCGTGGTCCTAGACTTAAACTGTTAACGTAAGTGTTTTTCAGAGGTCTGTGTAAAATATTGGTTTATGAAATTAAGAGTCAAAAATATAAAAATGATAAAATGATGAAAAGTTAAAATGTTAAAAATGATAGAAATCGGCAAAAATGTGGGTAAAAATAAAATCGCTGAATTAAATAACATGTACAAAATCCCATTAATAAAAACTTGGGTGGCAAGGAAGTGTTATTTTCATGAAGACGATATAAAATGATTTGTTTTAAGTATAATGAATTAGTTTTTACATTTTGCATAAAAAATTACAGTTTTCTTTTTTTTATCTAAGTAAGTTAAGTTTCAACACTTTAGGTATAATCGTTAGCAGTATGAAAAACAACTTTCCTTAATTTCCATAACTAGCAGAACTGTAATGAACTGTTACAATTCGCTGCCTATTGTATTTCGATGACCGGAATATAAAAACCTAACCCAATCTCTCACCTTTTTCCGGTCATGTAGATAGAAAAGACAGAGAATAGTAATAGACAGAAAATATCACCGCAGAACATATGAAAAATACAACTTGTGTTGTTGATAAAACAAAGTTTTGTTGTTGATAAAAAGATGAATCACTATATTAATATTTTATGAATATTTATGAATTTAATTTTTACAGTTGTTATATATTGTTATATTTCCATAACGGTATAACACCTAAACATAACTGTTTTTATAAAAAAATATATTGAAAACCTATTACCAAAGGGTGCGAAACTAAAAGATGTGGAAAAAAAAACTGATAAAAAACATGGGAATCAAATATGAATAAAAGATAAAACAGACTAATTTTTTCACCATCAGAAATTATAGTTGTATCAAAACCAATTTTTCATCAACTGGAAAAGTTGTTTAGTTTAAAATATTTTAAGTTTATGTTTTGACAAACAGTTCATACTTGTCTCCAACTATCAGAAAAGTGTCTCCGTTCAAAAGTTGTCGCTTTACTAAACATTATTGTTGTCATTGAATAAGTTTTTTTTCACTTTTATCGCAGTCATAAATAATAAAAAAAAAAAATTAGTTTAATAAAAAGAGAAAAGAAGAAAACAAATATACAAAGGCCTAAGTGTATATTATAAAGAAATTTAGCACACTTATAAATTAATTTGATCATTTTTTAGTAATTTTCACTTTTAAAAACAAATACGTCAACTTATTTACTTTAAGAATTATTTGAAAAAACATATAAATATAACAATTTTTTAAAAAAATATAAGGAAAACCATTTTTGGTCAGGAAAGTAATATTTATGTTCAGGTCATAAAATAACCCAAATTTTAAAAAAGGTCTCAGTTACCAGAAGATCTTATGTAAGTAAATCTTAGGCATATCATTGAGAATTCATTCCATCAATCGGTCTGAAATATTATTTATTTGTTATTAGATTATTTAAATATTTCCAATCAAATTATTGTTTTGTTCCCTTCTTTATATGACATGGCACCAAGAGTTTTATAGATTTGGCTAACATATATAAACAGGAGATAAAGCACCAAAAAACTACCTATTCTCCCTCAATTTTTAAGGCTTAAACTAAAAACTCCGAGAAAAATCTCAAAGTTTTCAATAACTTTAAATCTTTGCTCTAAAAATTAAATAATTCATCGAAAGGAAAATACATGACAAAGGTACACATGAATTGCCAATAATCTTTTGCAATTTACCTAATTAATGGAAAAGCTATTTATGTTTGATGTTATTTTTAATAAATAGCTAAATGACTCTTTTTTTATATAATAGCTATACCTTTTTTTTTTTTTAATATATAATAGCTTTTACCTCAATTTACACCCCTCACCCCTTTCCTTAGCTATCGATCAAACTGGTAAACCATGGTGTCCGTAAATTACGTTTTAATATATGATACAGCCTTGCTAATACTGCGCCCTCATCAGATCCTCAAGAATAGGGTAAAATACTCTTCGTATTATACAATTCGTCAAAACGAATACTCAGACTAGCAATAATTCAACTGCATATCTATGGCAGATATGTTCAATGACGTCAAAAAAATGTTATTTTGTCGGTCAGATCACCTATCGGTTTATGTACTCGACAATATGAATAAAATCGATTGTATAAAAATCGTTAGTGACAACAGAGTTTCTTCATCTTAAAAAATGATAATTTCAGTGGATTTGCTAATAAAATATTTTTACTTGAAAGTAATCATTATAAGGTAAATGCGTATATTGCTTCACCCGACATAGTTTGTTTACATATTTTGATTTTTTCTGCAAATCTTAGCCTCGTTTAACCCTGCTTACAAAATATACGATAAAAATACTTAGACATTACATTGGGCGTGTGCTAATTTTGCAGCAAATCAAAAGAAAAATCCGAGATCGAGAGTATGTATTTTGCCAAACTGAATAAATATTTTTTATAAAAAGTTTCAATTGATAGGATTCGTTTACGCTGGCTTTTAGCTTTTAGCTTTTAAGCATGAGAAAAAAAGAACAAACATTAACCATTACTTCATCTGCTATTTATTAGCTACTCAATGTTGAATCATAAGGTTAATTTTTAACTTCATTTTCAAGTGTTTTATAATCAAAGATAAAATTGAAATGCCGATATTTATATATAATTTTAAAAAAAACGCAGATGGTTTGACGTTTAATAACAAAATATTGATGAAGTTTTTTTTTCAATAAAGTGTCAAAGAATTAATATAAAAACTTTTTTCTAAAAATTGCTTTTTAAAAAACAGTTAAATAATGTTACTCGGATTTGGCCAGGAAGATTGTTCCCCACATATTTTTCTTTCCCATTCCTGATAAAAATATTTTTTTATTTAATGTGAATGCGTATGAAAACTATCGGGGCTTAAATTCATCTCAAGTTGGTAACAGTGTAGGTCGCCTACAATCATAAAGAAAATAAAAGTTGACAAATCATTAAAATTAAGAAAACATTAAGATAATTTTTGAAATAAAATTTGACTTGGCGTTCGGCTAGTCTTTATTAGACGTAAACCGGATTTTGTCCGTGTGTGTAAGAGAGTGTGTATGTACGCATTCTAAAGAGAATTCGTCTATTCTTTTGTTTATAGATTTAACTGGGCGAAGGGCGTTAAAAAACATATTAATTTGGTATAAAATAGATGATTTCATTGATTATTTTCAAAAGCATGGACAATAGAAAGACAAGAATTATTTGATAGAATTTAATGAGTTTTTTTGTTTGTTTCGGTTCATAAAAAAAAAAATTAGACATTATTTAAAAAACTAACCTTGTTTTTATTTTATCTTTGAAAAATATGTATAACTAACAATCTCTTCTCGAGAAAATAAGATAAATTAGAAACTTAATAGGTACAATAAACGATTTAATGACATTTTTTTGTCTGTTATTTTTAAGAAAGCAACAAATCAAGAAAATATTATTGAATCTCTAATCCTTAAATCCTAAGTCCTAATTTTTACCCTTTAATTGTTTAATTTGTTTAATGATTAAATGTAATTTTGAATTTTTCAAGAGTATCAAGTATACGTCATTTTCCATATATCTTCTTTTTCTTTTTTTTTTTAATCAAAAACAAATTTTCATGAACATGGACTTCATCTCTAAACTAAGAACCAATTAGAAACTCTTTGTAAAGGAAGCGATGACGTAAGCAAAAGAAGAGGTGGTGATGTGTTCTAAATTATTAGCAGATGATAATTTATTTGAATTTATTATCTTTCCTTCCCATTTTTCTAAATACTATTTTAATGCTTCGTTTGACGTTTCTTTTAAAAACATATTCAGGTGGAAGTCATTTTGGAAGTAATACCTTTCACATGACGTATTTCATCTTTTGCGAGATTAACAATTGGTTTACACTGTATTTAATATGAATCTTTGTTATAAAACTGTAGATTCATTTGATCATTCATATTTTTTTTTTATTAAAGAAGTTAATTCATCAAATGAAATATATTTATTTCTATAAAAAAAGAATGCATTTGTGAACAATATAAGAAATGTATTGTAATAGAATACTGCGATCGTCTTTTCCTTTTTTC
>JAUELD010009101.1:0-15173 GCA_031471615.1 Aglantha digitale
GTAGAATAGTAAAACGAGTGTTATACATGGGGTAGAATAGTAAAACGAGTGTAATACATGGGGTAGAATAGTAAAACGAGTACTATACATGGGGGTAGAATATTAAAACGAGTGTTATACATGAAGTAGAATAGTAAAACGAGTGTTATACATGAAGTAGAATAGTAAAACGAGTGTAATACATGGGGTAGAATAGTAAAACGAGTGTTATACATGAAGTAGAATAGTAAAACGAGTGCTATACCTGGGGGTAGAATAGTAAAACGAGTGCTATACATGAAGTAGAATAGTAAAAAGGGACATATATATGGATTTAGTAATAGCACATTTATAGTAATCCACCTGAGTAACGTAGTTAACCTAAGAAGACGAGGGTGACGGTTGGTATTTTATGAGGATAATGCAAGACGCACAAGTTGTTAACAAAAAAAGAAACTTATTTTCTAAATAAACAAGCTATTTGACATAGTTCTGTATTGGCGTATAAATTTCTGTAATGAGGAATATCCTTTACAACCAAATTTGAAAATATACTTATTTATATATAAATTTTATATACCTTCTTGTGTTTTATTTACATTTATTAGGTTAAATTTCCCACGGTAGTTACTTGCGGTAAAACTATTGTATGGATAAATTCATACTATTTAACTCGCTCAAAATGGATGTAAGATGGATTTAAAAAGTCGTGAAGATGATTTGCTTCATAATTAAAGTTTTCAAGAAGACTATGTTAATCTAAGCCTGGAAATTGGAAATCGGCTCATGCAAAACTGTGGCTGACTGGAACAATTTTAATAAAAGGTTTTGCTAATGAAAACCACCTTTTTAATATTTTTTTTTTGATTGACAGCCTGATTAAACTTTTATTCGGTTTTTATTCTTATTTGTTTTAAAATAAATGATAATAGAAAATAAAATCGTGGGGGTAGAATAATAAAATAGCGCCACCTCAAGGACCTCAATAAAAGTAAATGTAATACTATATGATATTTCATCGTGGGTGTTTATGTATGGCAGTTTTGTAAATCAAGAAAGACTGTCTTCTTTCAGTGTTTTAAGGACTGAAACATTCTCTTCTTGCTTTTTGGAAAGTGCCTCTTGGGTGTATTCATGTTTGTGATGGCGGTGTTCTGTTTTTGTGGTGGTAGTTGACAATATTATATTTTGTTTTTCTGTTCAAATAATAAGGATAAGAAATTTAGACAGGCAAGGTGAGCACCCGAACAAATAAAAATTGGTACTTACAGTCTCATCTAGTTTTATCATCTTTTTTGTTCTGTGTCATGTAGTTTCTGAATTATGAATTATTGGTATTTTATTTCATCCATTAATTCATTCATCGCTTTGGCATGTGGGTAAAAATGTATAAAATATGAAATAAATAATAAGAAATTTTGCTGTACAGTAAATATTCTTTACTTTAGTAGGAACTGTGACACAATCTGTTCTTATAAACGGATTTCAATGTTTTGCATCACAGGTTCAAATTTTGTAATAACAGGGACCGTGTTATGACGGTTTTATGAGGCAAAGGCAACATTAGCATAGGTTAGGTGACAGCCTTATGAAACATAGCTAGCTTTAAAATTTTGAATCCCCTGACAGCCAGAGCTTGTCTGGTGAGCAGAATATGAAGAACAAAGTACTACCACAGCACATAAATACACCAGAACCTTGGACCAAGAACATGCCCTAATAAAGTCATTGAATTTTGGGAAGCCTGTAAAAAAACTCACTGAACCTTGATTGATAATTCAACTGATTAGACTTCCTTTTAACTCAGAATAGTAAAGTTCAAGGAACTCAATCCTGTAAATTGAGATATTCAATTTCCGTTTTTTTTTGCTCAATTTCAATGTTTTTTTTGTTTTTTTAATTTTATTCAGGTATATTTCTTTCTCTTCTTATTAGTTTTAAATATACACAATCATTGGTGCATATGTTCCTGGAATTATAACACAGTAAATTTCATGTGGAAGGCGATGAAAACTTGGTTATTTATACTAGGCATAAAGTTATTTTGTTGTGTTATAATTAATTAAAATTAATAAATATAGAAAGCAACTATGAAAAATTGAAATTGAAAAGACAACAGAAAACTGAAAATTGATTTTATTAATGTTTCATTTGCATATACTCTTTTCTTATTTTCTTTTCTATCAGCACTTTTTCATGGGACCAATTCTTTAATATAATATAATTATGATAAATTGCATTTTGTATTTAAAATATAAAACAAAAGAATATTAGTAATGTGTACGTATGTAATTTACCTTTTTTGTAAATCAGGAATTTATGCCAGTTCAATCCTGGTCTGTTTTTAAGAAAGCAGTAGCTCAAATGGTAGAGCAGTTCCTTTTATAAATAGGTTTTGCGGTATACTGCCTTGCTTTAATTAGTAAAGCAAAGATTTGCACTATTACTAAGTATCAAGTGGAGATATGCAAGTATTATATCATGTTTATATGAAACTTGAAGGAGAAATATACATGATGATTCATATAGCATTTGGTATACGCAAAGTCCATAAGTTAATCTGTTCAAGCATGTAACGGATACACGTATTTGCGAAGTTGTTTAGTCTTAATTACATTATTTAGTTTTATTTTCAAAGATAAAATTTCATTTATTTACTATGACAAATCTGATACATATGCAACCTATATACACGACGCAATATATAAGCACGGCTCATCCTATAGCCACGACGCAACTTATAGCCACGGCACAACCTATAACCACGATGCAACCTATAGCCACGACACAACTTATAGCCACGGCACAACCTATAACCACGACGCAACCAAATACTACGACGCAACCTATAACTACGATGCAACCTATAGTCACGACGCAACCTAATACCACGATTCAACTCATAGCCACGAAGCAACCTTTAACCACGACGCAAGCTACAACCACGACACAACCTATAACTACGACGCAACCTAATAACACGATGCAACCTATAGCCACGACGCAATCTATAAGTACGACGCAACCTATAGCCGCGACGCAAGCTATAGACACGAAACAACCTGCAACCACGACGCAACTCAAAGTACGATGCATGACACAAACCATTGTTACGACGCAACGCAATCTAATACAACGACACACCGCAATATGCACTGATATTGTCCAGTAGATGACTACATAGAACTTAAGCCACTTTTCAACCATTACAGCTTTACTGTGATGTGCACTATGACCCTTGCGGAAACCACAGATGAATTTAGACAATTTTAGTATTTGGAGATTCTTTCATACATGCACCTTTCAAAGATTTTGGATAAATGACAGAATATTTATAATACAGGTTTCGGTTCTTTAATATGTACTGGAGTTTACAACGGCCTCTTTTAGATCACATGAAAATTAGCATGAACAGTTAAAGAGTAGTAGTAATTTGATGCTATCAAAATAAGAAACTATCATAATATCATTATCTTTTACTTTTAGTTCGTAGAAAAATATTTCTCGACTGTGACCAGTTCAGACCTCTTTTGTTTATGAAAGAGTATGATACCAACGTATATATTTCTGTTTTAAAGGAAGCAAATCTAGAAATCCAAAAGCAGTATCAAAAATAAACATTGTTAGTACATTCATAACACTATGTTGGTTATGTGCGCTTTATTTAACGCCGGTAACTTGCGAATTAGACGGTGACGCCCAGCTAATTTAGTCGATCGATGTTCAACGTAACAGTTAATACATTCAATTCATATAAAAACAAAGTCTAGCTGAAAGCATTGATTTTCTTACAAAAACAACATTACAATGTGTAATCTTGCATTGTTATAATAAGATGATGCATGGTGAATGAACTATAATAAAGCGAACAGAAAGAAGATTAGAAGCGCCAAAGCTTACGCTAAAAACATTCGTAAAAGTTGAAATGACATGATATAAAAAGCAATACAAAATTAACTTCTGACTGAAGATGTTTTTGCTACAATCTAGTAAAAGTTTATCAATCCAGAATAAATTCTTGTAAGATTGCGTTGACACACTATACACAAGATTTGCACGAGTCAAATATATACATACAAATAGATGCATGCCTGATGCTACCATCCACCCTGCAAGACAATATATTAAAAATAAACGTTACAAATTTGAATCCTAGGTTTTACAACTATGAACACCGAGCACAAAATAATAAGTGTTAGTCCACTTCCTGGGAATGGTGGACCACCTGCAGCTCTTCGAGCCCCATTTGACCGCGATGGGCCCATGTGCGATAGCGTGCTAAATCTTTACGAGTCGCAATACCAATCACCTAAAACATGAGAAAACCATAAGAATAATCCTACTCACGAAACTACGTCAACAAACCTCTGGCACCCTCCTACCTGGTTATTTTCATTGACAACCACAAGATGGCGCAGCCCAAGAGCTCGAAATAAACGAAAGCCTCGGTTTAGAGATGAACGCTAAACAATTAAAAACATCAACTCAACAATTTAGATATATAGCAGTCATTAGAAGGAGAATTTACAAAATTGTCTAATTAAATCTATTGGTTATTCGTATAATAGTTGGCGCTACTTTTAATACTTTCCGGCCGATCAAACGGCCATCATGTTTTAACGCTTCCACTTATTTCCACTTCTCAGCTTTAAATATAAATAGATCTTACAATACATTATTAGAGAAAACAAGAAATCAAAAGGTAATACTTACCTCTTGTATAGTATAAGGTGCAGGGTTCATAAATGGGCGAAGATCGATGTAACAATCCCTCTCACGCTGTGACACGTTGATATTCTATATAGGCGTGTGGAAGATTTAACCAATCATACATTTACACTACCGATTAGTGTTAAGAGTGAAGACATATAAAGACACATGTAAAACTTTCATACGTTATCCTATGCAGTGAGTTTAAGTTAGTCTTTGACTTTACTTAATTTCATTTTATTAGTGTATTAACAGAAAAGATGAAATAGATGATACCCGATTTTTTCTATGCTATCATGATTATTATTAGGTATTAACAAAACTAAGTACGTAAAAATAGGTATATTAAAACTACATACACCGTATATTAAATGAATTAATTAGAGATTGAATACTTATGGAAGTTAGAAAAAGTATCAACTTTATACAAATAGAGAACTTACCCTTATCGGAGGAAATCGAGGATAGGCATCGCGAAAATCTTTGATATTCAAACGATGACGGCGAGGTCGACCTTGTGACCGATCGTAGAATATCTGAGGTTGCAAAAACATCGTACGTTATAGAAAGAAGGCTTTCAAATGAAGAAGAACGATGAAGAGCAAGGGGAAAGATGAAATAACTCACCTTCTGCTTCAACAAAATGATGAGTTGAGATCGTAAAATCAAACCACGAAACGTACCAAAGTTCCTCTTGCTTGCTTCCTGAAACTTCAACAATCAGAGCTATTATAAGTTGCTAATAATTTATTCGATGTTAGTGATTTTTTTTAGCTCTTTATATTTGCGAGTTAAGAAAAAACATTTTAAATTAGTATGAGAAGTTCTTTTTAAGCGGAGGGGAGACACATCAGAGAGTAAAAACATCATGCATACAATTTGGCACATTAATATGATATATGATGCAAGGTAAATACCGAATTCGTTTGCGGGACATTATCCACCACAGGGAAGCCATTATAATGGGAAGCAGTGTTTTTGAGCACATCAATGATACGACCCACCTAAAAAAGCAGAAAAAGCTTCAATAGTATTTATCTGAAATAATAAAATTTGCTATTTATTGCAGGCCTCTTAAACTTCCCTGCTTACCCTTTCCTCGGTGCGAAAGCAGACCACCGGTGACTTCATCACTTGGCTAAATTAAATCAACTAAAGCATGAACAATTAACGGGAACAACAATAATACAAACAGTAAGTTACCAAAACCAACCCACAGTATAAAGGTTTGGCAAACATTTAACAGAGTGCTTACTAGTAGTAAAGAAAAGTGAATACCGAACTATTTATTCTTTACTCGTCGTAAATTAATGTTTAACAAACTTGTGCAGAATAATTACCTCATTGTAATATGAGAGGTCATTTGAGGTGTTTCCCAGTCTAAAAACGGTACGCCAGCAAGTTTGATGTGAATGTCATAAATACCCTAAAACGTGATAGGGAACACTGTGGAAGACGCAAGGCTGTGACTATGATTTTTTTAAATTGTTCACTAAATATACTGAAACTTTAAACAGTAACTTTCACAGTTCTATGTAACATTGATACTGCTTACTTCGTTAAAGAAATCACCGATCCATTTGGCCACAATGATACACAACATCAATGGCAATCCGTAGGTGATGTCACCAGTAGCCTCCATCAAGATGACACATAAACTAATCGTCATTCTCATCACACCACCTGATTTAAACACCGCAAAATACATTCTGATTACAACGGACACAAACAAAACACTGCAAAATCTTTGGTTAAATATTGTGATCATAGCAACATACCTAGCAGCGATGCAGCTCCTATTAATGCATAAGTTCCAGGCCCTGACCATGAGCCCTTAGGAAAAGCTAAGTAAACAAGTTCACCAAATAATCTACCCATAGCTGCACCACACAAGATGGTTGGCACAAACAATCCACTCGGTACGTACAATCCATAAGTCCATGTTGCCAGAAAGAAATTGCACACGAAGAAAGCGAGCAATGTAACAATTTGGTACAAACCTAAACAACGAAATGAAACTATCGTTTACAATTACTGAAGCTTTGTTGTTATAATTGACACTATAAAACAATGTCAATAAAAGTTACTTTATATACACCAAGGCACCTCCACACCAAGATGAAGGAGGAAAAACTTCAGCCATAGAAACACCTCTATCTGAACCATATGACGAGGGGCAGTAACTTAGAAGGGGACCACTTGAACATACATTAAAGGATATTACCGTTTGTTGCATGGAAAAGAGATTTTGCTGATGTCTCAGGAGTACTAAATACCAAAGTTGATGTTGCACTAAATTTGCCGTCAGGACAGAAAAACTAACATGAAAAATAGGGGTAAAAGTTAATAGGCCTGATTGGTGTACAATTGATATGCCTCCCAACAGGATTATGAAACATGCTTCAGCATTTCAAAGTCAAATTTAACCTTTAACATTTGAACCATGTATAGTTTCATTAACGAGGAAAAAGTTCAACATCTCAGATGGAAGATAGTATGTCTTTTTAGCTAGTGTATGAAAGAAGTAAAGAAGTTCAAAATTTGTACGATAATAAAAAATGTGAATGTTTAGTGATTAAGAGCAACGGATTCGAACAAATCCAGCGAAACTGTAACTGCAACCGTGTATTGCGTACGGATATACAAGGAATATGAGTGAATTCATAGGACCAAAAGGGTAGAGTTAAAAATGATCGTAGATGGTATGTGTCAACAGTTGCATTTACTTACCTGTAAAGTTGAAGTCATATTATAGTTTCCAATAGGTTGGCAATCATTGTGAAAGTAAATCAACGAAAAAGCGACACACGATGACATGGTAGCAACAATCAAACTTTCAATTACTCTCATTGGCTTGCTTTTAATAAATCTAGGAAAATATTAATACAATTAAATCGAAAGTCAAAGCAACAGAACAGTGTATATATTTAATATCAAATTTCCTTAAAACATTTAAAGGAAAGATCATGGCAATAAAAAACCTAATTTCTAACAGTTTTGCTTTACGAGAAAGCAAAAAAATTTAGTTCATTCAAAAATATTTAAAAAGAATCCATGTTTAAATGATAATAAATATAAAGGTTTATTTTGGGGCAAAACTTACCTTTTTACAGATAAAACAAAATGATAATAAACATAAAGGTTTATTTTGGGGCAAAACTTACCTTTTTACAGATAAAACAAAATGATAATAAATATAAAGGTTTATTTTGGGGCAAAACTTACCTTTTTACAGATAAAACGAAATCAACTTTTATTTTATAACCTTCGTTTGCAGTCTTTCACAATACTTAGACCGAAATATTCAAAGTAAGCTTTTCCTTACCTTATTCTGAATATTGACAAATGGTGATTGATCGCATTAAACAGAGCACCAAATAAACCACCAAAAACACCTAACATCATAAATAGTGGAATCTCATAACCTTGATATGAACCCTGTGACGAAGAAGAAAATTCTAACAACATTGGAACGCGAGTATATATAAGAAATTATATATCAGCTGTTTATTTCTTCCCCTGATGGATTTCATAAAAACGACAATGAAGGAAACAACAACAAGCATAACAAATAAAATTCCCTTGTTTAAAAAAATATGCCCATGCTATACCGATAATAAAAATCGTACCGTGAACTGTCCAAAATTAATCAACCCTGGGTAACCTAAATTACCACCTTGTCCATGATAAAATGATAACAGAACATTCAACGTAAATGACGAAACCATCGAAGCAAAAAACATTCGCCAAGTTAATGCTTGATTCCAAAAGCTAGAACCCTCTTCTAAAGCAAACAACACTCCACCTAAAGCAGATAGCATAATTGTAAAGAAACATTACCCCCTTTTTCAAATTGTTACATAAAATATGCTAATAACCATTTTGTGAAGACTTGTTAAACAGGTGTTCAAACACAGCTAGCTAATAAAGAAAATGAAGGGCTACTAACTTCTTATTATACAAAACATCATATAAAAATAGTATAACTTAATTAGTAGATCAATTCGGCTAGTTGGAAATGACAATGATTTAAGAAATATTGCTTTATAAAATTTATTTAATTTTATTGATAATATTGTTATACCAACAGGTGAACCAAAAGCTGCTGCAACTCCTGAAGCTGCTCCCCCAGCAACAAAATCCCTTTTCTCGTGGTCAGTACGAAACATCTCAAACATGTGGAAATCACGATTAAATGTGGTTGAGCGACCCTGTGACACTCCTGCCGCTATGACCGCACCAGTGTGAATCATAGGACCTTCTTTACCAACGGCTAAACCACCTGCCACTGAGAACACAACACCAACAACTTTTGTGATCAAAGTCTATCAAGATAAACAGTACAATTTATATTGACTAAAATGTAAACAAAATGAAGGGTTTCCATGAAAAACACAAAATAATACCTTAATTCTAACAACGTGTGGAATTTTTACACCATTTAAATAACATTTGATCTGCGGGATTCCACTTCCAGCAGCAACAGGCTAAAATATGTTTAAAATATGAACTATACTATATCTTGTAACATTGTGCTCCTAAATATTGATTTAATTTTATCATATCCTATTATACCTAAGAAATGTCTTATTTATGCATTTCCACTCAAATAATTTAGTTTGTTATTGTTGACAAAAACAACATGCAATTAAAGTGAATATCAGTCACTATCACATTATAGCAATGCGGGACTCCCAAACTCTTCACAGTTGAGAGAACTGAATTTGCATGTTATTTCATAACTAAAATGAAATAGCATAAATTCACCATGGTATAACCTTGTCGTATCAGATTGGCTCCTTTTAATAAAAGCCCAATTTGTCTCATCAACTTGAGTTCCGTTCAGCTTTAATTGTTGTTGTTTGTTTAAACTTTCAAAGCAATTAAATTATATTTATATGAATGAATGTAATATAAATTGTAACTTGAATAACAAGAAGAAAAAAAATTGGTAAATTTAAGTAAAGTTTACCTCAAGTTTTACTCTATTATTTATTAAAATGTTTACCTCAGCATAAACCACCATGAGGGTAGCAAGAAACACGAAAGCGCAATTTAATCCTACCCACATGCAATATGGCAAAGCAATACAACGACTGTTTAAACATTTATCAAATTCTATACATTGACATCAAAATTAAGGAAAGAAATTGTTAAATAACCTTTAGATAGTTTTGTAGACCTTTTTACTGTCAATAAAGATTAGCAATTGGTTTTAGCACTTTTTAAGTTACTCTGAAATTAATAATATGAAATTAATATTGAAGAAGAGTTCAATAATGACTAAAAGATACGTTGCTTAATTAAATGATACTTCCAACCAGCTAATTGGTCAATAGATATATCTATGGCAACGGCAACCATGGCTGTTAACACTCCAATACACAACATTATTATCCATCTATACATATTCATTTGGATGTATTTCTAAATAAACAGTATTTACAAGTATAATTGTTTAGATAAATATAATGAACCTGTAGCTATTCTCATTGGATTATACAAAAGCAAAGTGAAAGCCCCAAAAAATAAAAAAGTGAAAGAAAATCAAATAGAAACCAGAGCATAAATACAATATACAATCTTAACTATACTGTTCCACAATTACATTGTTATGATAGTAAAAATCATGTTTTACCTCTGCAGTAAAAGATTTCTGTTCTTTCTTTTCCAATGTGTTTTCTGAAACATCATAATCAAGGCTCTAGTAAAAGCAGAACATCATTAATATCATTATATAAGACAAGAAATCACATTTTAGGCTAGCCTTACAGATTTTAGACACATAGGAAAGATGAAATGACATCAGAATTACAATTAGAACACACCACATTTCAAAAAGGACTTTTAAACTGCATAAAGGAAAACTGCTAATATAATCTTAATGTATAAATATAAAGAAAGAAAGTTATTCCTCAAAGAAATATAAAACTGTTACTTCAAACTTGCTAGAAATGATTCTATGTCCTGGATCTTCATTGGATACTTCAAGGTGATTCTAAAAAAGAGAACATTATTAAAGACCTCTCAGAAAATATTAAAGACCTACCAGAACATATTAAAGACCTCTCAGAACATATTAAAGACCTACCAGAACATATTAAAGACCTACCAGAACATATTAAAGACCTACCAGAACATATTAAAGGCCTATCAGAACATATTAAAGACCTACCAGAACATATTAAAGACCTACCAGAACATATTAAAGGCCTACCATAATATATTAAACACCTACCAGAAAGTCTGACAGGCCACTATACTCAGTATCAGTTAGCTTCTGATTGATAGAGTAACCAACAGCAGGATTGTGTAATGCTGAATAAGGATTTGTAGAGGTTGATGATCTTCCCTTCATTTAAAAATACAAAGAGTCAGTACACAAACGATTCTAACATAATGAAGTCATGGGATCGTCAAAATAACACAATACACTACGAGAAGAGAATACTTTCTGAAGAAGTGTTGATGTTTCTTTAATGAATAATGGCAAATTTTTAAGGTATTTGACTGCTCCAAAAATTTCGGCAAAAAAACCTTGCACTTGGCATGTTATTTCTTCTATTGATATTAAAAGTTATCAAATTTAGGTCTTCATTTTTAAGATGAACTTTCAATTAAAAAATAATCAAACTCTAAAAATTATGGTCTAATTTGAAACATGAATTTTAGAGGACAAATATGCTCAATATTTCACAGTATCAGTATGTACAAGTAAAAACATTATGTAAGCCTCAAAAAGACAGCTTCTCATATAACAGACCTCAGTCATAGTTGATGACGTTTTTGGGAGCAGTGGTTTTTTCTCGGAATTTCCTTTAGAAAATCTTGATATTGTTGTTTTGCTTGTTTCCAAATCGTTCAGCCGAATACTGTCATAGCGCAGACGATGTTGGGACATTGCAAAACATGTAATTCATTCATCATTCTATATAAACTATTTACATCATCTATAAACCTTAAATCAAACATTTAGAATCTTAACTTGAGTTTTTCATTTCACAAATATTCACAAATATTCAATGTATATGACACCCATGAATGACACGCTTTTTAATTATTGGGGAAAATTAATGAAAAAAATGTGATGTCTTAATCAATCAGAGAACGCTTCAAAGTATTTTCAGTGGGAACATATTTGTGGAATCCATTTTTTATGTGTTAAATTAATTATAAAGTTAAACTATAAGAGGTAAATATAAAATGAATTTAAAAGGCTAAGAATAAATTGTGTCAATTAGAGTAAAAGTAAAAGAATTGTTTTAATTAGTATAATTCTGTCATGTCACCCTTATCACAGCCCTCTGTATTGAAATTGCAGTCTTTTCCACTTTTTAAGATGGTGTATTATATTATATTGTTTGTGGTCTGTATCATCTGGATTACCTTGAGAAAATGTGAAACTTCCGTTTTTAATTATTATACAAAGTTTGATCTATTTCATCTTTCAGTTATAGTTGATAAACCTGTATTGATATGGATGTTTGATACATATATCATTAATACTTATCTCAGGATACATAAACTAATCTTATACCACCATAAAGGTACAATAAGATTTTTAAAGGTACAATAAGATTTTTAAATATACAATTTGTTATACTAAATAATAATGTTATATAATATCATTTATCTCATCATAATCAACGCAAACAACTCAAAATCATATTCATTAACAATGGAATCATAACTGTTTATAAAAACACTCGCAAAGTAGCGCACTTAACAGAACTTTAATAAATGCCTTCGTATTCTAGAAGAGTGTTGCTTTTAAAAATTTTAACTCAGCCGACAGCTACTTATGGAACATGAAACGTGCGTATCGTTTGAGAATACACAATAATTGGTATTTATTATGTTGATTTAAGATTAACTTAACTTAAATTAACTAGATTAACTAGAGATTATTGGAACGTTCAGAACAATAGTCCAGAATGAACCATTGCTTACTGTAATAATAAATCTCATGAAAATTATGAGAATTGCATCTAAAATCTATTTCAATACTGTGCATAAGCATCAGTGGGTATAAACAGTGCATAAATGTTTTAATATACGTGATAGTATAACAACTTAAACGTATTTGAAAGTCAACTCATCTAAGCAACATAAAGAGAGGGAAAAATCGAGAACAGGGAATTACTACAACAATCTATTTAAAATGGAGGAACTCAGAATGAGATTGTTGTTGACAGGTGCTGATAAGAGATAAAGTAAATTGTGAAGAAACAGATGAACTTGGTAAAAAAACAAGAAACTTTAAATGGAGTTGAACGTTATGTAGTCAAGAGTAAATGAAAGGACAAAATAAAAAATATTTCCTACATGTACAACTTATGTACAATGTACAATCAGAAAGAAGAAGGTAACAATTCATCCTAATATACATCCCAAGATTGGCAGATCAGCAAGAAGGGAAAATGGTTAATAAAAGTATATTTTTTATGAACATCATTGAAAAGAAGGATCCAATCTTGCTAATAATTCATGCTTTCAGTGGGTGTGATAGGAAACTGAATTGGAAGAATTGAGAGGTAGGTAGTTTTTACCAGGTTTACCAATATTATAATGATAGGTTGACTATAAACATACTGCACATTTTTCAGTCTCTTCTAACTTTTTATACCCATAGCTCCACAGGTTAAACTTAAAATTTTCATATTTTATATTCTATTAAAAATCTTGAGGTCAATTAAGAAATGAGAATGGGTGGATAAATTAAATAAGGATGTTTAACTCTAGAATCCAAATAAATACAAGAAGTTGTCGAGATTATTGGATGCATGTGGCCTGCTTTAGAAGATATTGTAGATATTTATTGCAATATATGGTGGTATTAATAATAATGACAATCTACAACTGCTAAAGGTAAGCAAATACTTTGAACACTAAACAGCGAGCTAGGGTTATATAGTTGGCTTGCATTACTACTTACATTACTTATATTGAGCCATTGCAAGTATGAACAAGATTTATTATTAGCATCAAATAAATAAAAAAGTGAGAACTGAAGATAGAAACGATTAAGATAGTAATAAAAATACTTAATTTCAAAACATTTAAGTATCTGTATTTCTAAGAAGAAATGGCAGCTACATTGATAATTGCCTGTCATAGAAAGAGCTACAATATATCACAGTATAAGGATACACTTTCTAATCCTTATCTGGGAAACACTTATCAAAGATGTGTTTTTTATTACGATTCTAAGCTTTAATAGGTGCAAATGCAAAGCATCCTGTACTTCAAAATTATGTTCATGTAGTTCAACAAACATGACTTGTTTTGTGTACTGCAAAAGCTGTAGAGGATATTTTAAAAACAGAGGTAGTTACTTTGAAAAATATTAGAATACTTTTGAAAGAAAGAAATAATATATAGAATAGAACTGTTTTTATAGTGTTTAAGCTACTTGTCTTTATCACTGATACTTCAATACGAAATATGAAAAAAGAATAGCAAACAATACATAAAAAATAGCAACTTCTTAACATGCTGTTTCATTCTTTCAAAAACAAAACAAACTGACAAAAGTTTCTTAGCTGTATATATTAACAACTTGAGTACAACATGCCTAATTCTCGAAGAACGGAAACATGTTTTGAGACATATTAAAGAGCTCCAACGCAAAGATATATTTAAAGTTATTCATTATTTTCCCAAAAATTTCTCATCCAATTTTTTTTTTTTAATAAGGAATACTTTTGAAACTAAATTTTATTACTATCATGTCATTTTCTAAAACTTGCTATCAAAAGATTACTTTTCATATAGAAATTTGGTAATTTTTATCTGCGATGGAGTTCTAATATTTACCTAAGACACGAGAATTGCGGGGATTGACAGCTATGCGTAGGACAAGAATCCGATTCTGAAGCCGCTATCCACGCAATGCAAGAAACTGATGAGGTACTTTTATCGATACATCGAATACCTTTAACCGGATTACTCGACAAGCCGTTTTTATTAACCTTCAGTATATCTGTCCATCTATTTCTACGTGCGCAAACAACACTTACAAAGGAAAAAGTTGTCTGTTGGTTCAAGGGTTGGTTGAACTAGAATCAACAGGGAACGATCCAAGGAGTTCCTTTGAACCGGAAATACATCAGCTTACAGGTGAAGCCATGAAGAAAGAGAGCAACTCCTCCGTAAACTTTTTTTTTCTCTTGATTAATACGGAAGAACTTGTTATATTATCTTATTTTTATGCTTTTTAAAATGTTTGAGTAAAGCTGTGCGTATTAGATGTTGGAGCTTGTTTAAATTTGTTACTATCGTGGTACGACTACAAATAAAAGGCAATAACACAACATGTTAATAACGTGGTACAACTACAAATAAAAGGTGGTCGTACAACATGATAATAACGTGGTACGCTACAAATAGAAGGTGGTCGTACAACATGATAAGAACGTGGTACAACTACAAATAGAAGGTGATAGCACTACATGATAAGAACGTGGTACAACTTCAAATAGAAG
>JAUELD010009431.1:0-15137 GCA_031471615.1 Aglantha digitale
TTATAATTCATTCTTGTTAAACAAACTCTTGTCAGGATGTGCTAATTATTATATTCTTTTTAACATAGCTGACAAAGAACATATATAAAAGATAGATGGACTTACTTTAGCTAATATAGGTGGAATATGCTTCAAAATGATGTTTTAAGCACATATAAAGTAACCCACAATCTATGGGAAGCTTTTCTTTGCGACGAATAACTTAGCCACGTAGACGAAGCTGTCTTTGTTTTTTAGCTAAAAGTTCATGGAAAGTAGAATCTGAAAAAATCTTTAGAATATCTATTTGACCTAATCTAATCTATAACCGAAAAAACTTTTACCATAGTTTTACTTTTAATATAAACAGCAGTATAGTTTTAGCTAAAATTTAAAGAAGATTTGCTAAAAAGTATCAAAGTAAAAAATGGAGCATGATGGATCACGGAAAATTTATACTGTACTGAAGAGCCTGTAATTTGACGACGTGTTGTTTTTACACGTGTCTACCGTTTTTTTTTATTTACCAACTGTGCTCTAAGAGAAAACTGCTAACAACTGCTAGCGACTTGTCGGCATCAGTTTGATCAAAAAGCCTTGAATATATACTCAATCCCTTTTATCTTACAAAACATGACATGATTCCAGACATAAGTATGCTATGTGTAAGTTTATCATCAGTGTAGACCCATATATAACAGGGAAAATTAAAGGGACACTGTCTCTAATGCATGCCAAAGGTCCCAGTTTACAATGTTATGTTTGTATAGAGCTACATTTTAATTAAGTTTTTGTCAAGGTTGTATAGTATTACAAGACGTAATACAGTTTAGTTGTTTTATTTTTTATCGTATAGGTAATTCTATTTAGGTTTTAATTGATCGCCTCTTCTCTTTTATTAGTTTCTCTTTAAAAATTTAAATATTTAATATAGTAGAAATATAATTATTTAAGATTAAGTTGTGCTATTATTAACCCAAGCAACTTTTAACCCATTGGTAGAAGTATATTGCAAATTAATTGTGTCAATATTAAAGTAAATTTTGGTGTAATTTATCTTGAGTGACAGTTCATGTTTATGCAATAATAACTTAAGTTTGGTTTTTAATACATCTAGATAATCTTTAAAACTTTAACTCTATGTACTAGTGAAAAGATAGTATCAAATTTAACTTTATTGTTTTTTAAACATGAGTTTTTAAAGTTGCTTGTATTTATAAATTCCAAATTATTAAAGTTGTCATTTTTTCGTATCAAAGTAGTTTACTTTTAAGTTTAATTGGGATGGTGAGTGGAAGAAAGGTACAGGAAGGTCGACTAGTGAAGAATGCGAACATTTGAAGCACGTGTCATTTATCACGTGCTCCCAATACGACTAAGTATCAAAGACCTGAGAGAAAGTAAGTATTTTCTTAGGACTTTGTTTTAAGTCATTGTATATCTATATTTTCTTTTGTAATAATATCTTCTTTGTATTAGACAGATAACAAACAATTATTGAACTAACAATGTTTTGGCGTAAGCGCAAATCATGTAATATTAGTAACGTATTAAATATTAGTAGCTATTAAGTACAAATGTGTAAGTTGTTTGCCTTCTGTTTTTATTGCAAAGAAAAAGACAAACTCCAACTCGTACTCTATTTTAATTTTATAGATATCCATTGATTTTAAGAAAATAAATTCAGAATTGAAGATCATATACAAATCTTTAGGAATAGCTTTATGTAATGTTAACTGGGACCATTGGGTAAAAGAAATGCAATTATCTGCAATTATCTGATCTTACCTTAATTTAGATACCTCTGTTCTTTTAAACAAAACAAGAGAAAGAACAGCTATTTGTTGACTATTGGGATGCTTGTTCACAAGTCAATTTATGTTTAGAGTTCATAAAGTTAAAAACAATTGTTATTGTACCTGCATTTCAAATTGCCACTGAAATATGTTAACTCGACTGTACTGCCACTTAGAATTGTTAATTTTTTTATTATGTTTTCTTAATAGTCAGTTTCATTCTCTCTTTTAGGCATTTTCAAACAAAGTTACTAAGTATTTAAAAAAATTGTCAAATGTTTCGAAAATTTTAAATTGCTAATTTCCTTATAAATTTCTTTCCTTGCAAATTCATTTACTTGAAACTAATACTGGAGACTATTTTCATAATACCACATTTATAGAATTTAGAAATTCCTTTGCATAAAGTAAGAAAAATGATAGAAAAGTACAGAGGACAGATTTTCATCTACAAATGTATTGAAAATGTGTGGTGAAATAGTCTTACAATAAGACATTAGAGAATAGTTCAAATAAATAAGGTAGAATCAAAGTTCCCAGTGGGAAAGTAAGCCTCTTGACGTGCAAGTATATAGTTATGTTCACCAAGGCTTTATGACCATAATTTCCAATGATGATATCATAATTAGACCTCGTGTAACCTCTCTAACTGGTATGGATACGTTTGATTAGTTGTATGCTCTAAGTTAAGATGTATTTAAAATTTGAAATTAGCAAATATTTTGATTACAAACGAAAAAGAAGTAAAAAAATAACAATGGGAGTATGGAATAACTCTAATGGAAGTATTAATGGACCCTAATGGAAGTATTAATAAGATATTTTACGCACCTTACTTTATTCCACATTATATACAGTATCTATCACTTTTCCATTATCCATCTACCGTAAAATAGTAAGTGCGAATTTAAAGCTCACTCGTACTCCTATGTTTATGCATAGAATATTTACGTTTTGTGAATTTACGCTGCGCATCAAATCTTTTTGTGAGATCGTGTTGAATTATTAGCTAGATATTTTTTTCATCAATTGATAGTGAAACAAAGCTAAACCCATTCTTTATTGTTTTAGTCATATGGGACAGGACATTATGTATTATTTTATACTTCTTAATACCATTTTTCAATTAGCTAACCTAACTCCCTTTTTTATTCAAGTTTAAAGCAAGTCAATGTACAAGTGATAACAGCTAGGTAGCTATCTTTAAGTTAAAGAACAAGATATACAGTTGATCTACAAACTAAACTTTTGTTTACTTACACAAACCGTTATGTTCAAACTATAAAAAATACATAAAATGATATACTGAAGCTCCTTGAAACTACTGTTTATATTATTTATAGCCAGTATTTATGCACATAAATAGTTGTCAGACCAAGTGTGTGGATCGGAGCTCTCTTTCCACTGTATACATTGTTTCCCTTTGGTGGACCAGCCGAAGGCCATTTGAATACGAACAACGAAGTAGAAAGTACACACAAAAAATTATCTATCCAAGTGTGTTTGATTGGTTCAGCCGGTTAAACTATGTAAGTACATCTCTTCCCTGCAATTGGTCTGGAAAAAAAACTTCATTGGTAGATTCTCTGAGTTCGCTTGAATCATAATTGAACGGCAATTTACTAGAATTCGAACGAAATTTAAATTTAAAATGTAAAAATCTAATTTGTACAGGCTTAAGTTATTTAATGAAATTGTTCTTTTCGGAATTAATAGCTTCTAGCTATATATTTTTTATTTCTCTGTAAGAAAATCAGTTACTGAGGTAAATAGCAGCTATCACCCTAAAGAGGGAAATCCGTACCTACTATTACAACAGAATACTTTTAAATCTTTTGAATAGAAAGATAAAACAAAGACGCTTTTTAAGATATTCATTATATCAAATGTCTTATTCCAAAAAGTCTGTTTGTATTTAAGTGGATTTATTTAAAAACGTCCTATCTGTTATATAGAGTTTTGCGTACAAAATGATTTAGTTTACTTTATTGCTTTCGAAAAATAATCTTTAGAACTTGTGCTTATACAATGTTTATAAAAAAGAAAAGATTTTCAAAATATTATCGAAAAAAAAAAATTCTCTTGGTTAATCAACTTGAAAGCAATTAGTGCAATGTTTACTATATGATCTACTTTCAAAGTTAACACCTTACCTATGCTATATGTTGCTGTTACAATATTTACTGGAATAAAATATTTATTTGTAATTTACGATTGACTTATCAAATTACTTAGTTTTAGTTTCTATTTTATTTTAAACACATCCATTAATTAAATGACAACAACTGTGGGCTGATAACAACGATTGTGGGCTGATGTAACGTTACAGTTTGCACATCACGAATGTACTGTTTAGAAACTGCAATATATGCACAGTTGGTACAAGTATGACACAGGTGACTTCTGTATGGCTTACCCGTTAAAGATTATAACAAATTGTATTAAGTTATTAAGGGGTGGTATCCCCAGTTAGTTTACAGTATGCCAGCAAAATTAAAAGTTTTGACAAAAAGTTAGAACCCTAATGCCGATGCTTTTTATAGCATAACCGAATGGTGATTCACACACTTAAACTTATAGAAAGTTTTCCAGAGAGTTTTCCAGAGAACTTTATAGATAACTTTGTGGAGAACTTTATAGATAATTTTGTAGATAACTTTATAGAGTACTTTATAGATAACTTTATAGATAACTTTATAGATAACTTTATAGAGAACTTTATAGATAACTTTATAGACAATTTTATAGATAACTTTATAGATAACTTTATAGATAACTTTATAGATAACTTTATAGAGAAATTTATAGATAACTTTATAGATAACTTTATAGATAACTTTATAGACAACTTTATAGAGAACTTTATAGAGAAATTTATAGAGAACTTTATAGAGAACTTTATAGATAACTTTATAGATAACTTTATGGAGAACTTTATAAATAATTTTATAGATAAATTTATAGATAACTTTATAGATAGCTTTATAGACAACTTTATAGAGAACTTTATAGATTTTGTGACAAGAGTTGGTTTCAGAATAAAAGGAGCAAATAAATAAGATGAAATTAAATTCGAATAACAACAGATTTGACTCACAAGGTCAAATTATACATATATATATATATAATATGGAAATGTGGCATGTTGCAAGTTATACAAAATCAAGGAAGAACGTTCAATCAAGCTGTGAAGAAATCATTGGTGATTCTTACCATTTAGCTTAACTATACTTTTTAATGAAAATAAGGTGTCACATTTGGGTTTGGTTCTAACAACAAGCACCTAGGTCACGGTCACCAAATCGTCCTGAAAAAAGTAGAAAATTGGTATTGGTATTGAAGATACCAAGTTATATAAAAACACAAACAATTGAAATAAAAAAATTCTGATAAATTAGAATTCATAGTTAATTATTCAAAATATTTATTGAAAATCTTTTTAAAATATATTACAATACATTTGTGAATTATAATGAGAATTAATACCCTCATATAATGATACAAATACATTTTTAATAGGCGTATACCTTCTGTGAACTAAATCAAATCATGAAACTTGAGCATATATCATCTGCTAGAGTTTTGCACAATAGAGATAAACTGGTTAAAAAATAGAAAATGGCTGTACGTAACATTTTTCCAAAAAAAACAAAAACATTACATATAACAATGAATTCATCATATACATATATATATATATGAATTCATCATCAAAAAATGTATGACATCATTAATATCGACATTACTGGGTAGTTGTTGCAATTTAGTGTTACTTACAGTACCTCATTAGAAATAATTCTTTGTAACTAGTATTATTGTAACAAATCTGTTTAAAGTTCTAATTCTAAGTTCTAGTGAAGTATGTACTTGAATATTTATAGGGAATATAGTCAGAATTGCATCACGTTCTAAACGGATTAAAGTGATGAAAGCTGTTTACTTTTCTTCTCTGAAAACTTCGCTACATAGGTGACAGACATTTTTCTTTCAGGTTACCAGTTTTCTTGTTGAATATTTTTGAAATGTGTTAACTATTGAGTTAAATTGGTTTTTGAGAATATAGTTATTCTTCATTAAGAATAGAAATACAGTGATATACCAAAAGATCAATTAGTATTTATATTCTTTGGGCAATACCTGTTAATAAGTGCCATTTTAATTCAAGTAAATTGAGGCTTTTTAAATTTTAAAAGTTCATTACTTTGAATTGTTGTTAGAAGTTTCTTGTCGGTTAGTACATAACAACACACCAGATAACTATTTGAAGTGAAAATAACAAAAAAAATAAACTAGATAATATATATTTACTAAATATTTGCCGCTTTATTTTTTATTAAGATATTTTGAGAACGAAAAGAGTTTTTTTCATAAATTAAACAAACAAAAATGTTTTAACACTTCTTCTCTTAAAAATGTTCAATTCTAAAACACATACTCCATTTTTATATTTACAAGTAGGTAGATAGAGAGATATATAGATATATATTTATTCATGAAAGAATGTATAAAATGAACCTTTAAAAATTTCATAGGAGACACCAAAATAGAAAATAATTTGATGGGTCTCCTTAGTTTGTTTAAAAGAATATAGATGGTAATATGCGGGGAGGGAATTTGTAGCGCGACTTTTAGTGAGATTTTTTTAAATGATACTAAGAGGTACTATATTATTAGTATATCCAAGTTTTCACGCAAGAAACTCTAAGTATTTATTTATTATATTATATATATTAATTGTAAGAAATCACAAAAAATATTAACATTATACTTTAACAGTTTGACAGGAAAACTATAATGACTTATTATTAACTAGACATCTGTAGGATGAAGATATAGAGATTCACATACATTCACGTGACTTAAATAAGAACCGAGTCCGTAACAGATTTACCCTCGTTTTAGTATATTTATAGAGGTTTAGAGTAATAATTATGTTATTTCAATTTGGTCTTTTGCAACTTATATATATTTATTCCTCGCCATGTCTTAGAGATATAACTTTCGTATCTATGAAAAAAACTTTATTTCTTCGCAACACATATTCATTACAAAGTTAGCTTTTTTCAGCTAAATTTTTGGATCGACATTATTTTCTAAATAACTAATCACGAAACATTTTATTGGATTATAGATGGATGTTTTGAGCATTTTTTTTCTCTTTTTATAAGTGTCTATAAAGGTGCGTGCGTATACAAAAAAAAATCGAGTTGTTAAAATTAGAAATCAATCAACGTCTGAAGATTGATTTAAGATGTCCCAATCCAAGTCTAATAATTCATTTTAAATTCATCTTGATTGTAAAAACGAAAGTCGTGAAAAGTGGAAAAGAAATTAGGAGAACTGTTATGATAGGAATTTCCTAGTATTATAAATTAAATAAGATGGTCAGAAATCTTACTCTCGAAATTCCCTGAAACTGTTTTGAAGTCGATTGTATTTAAAAAAATGCTATCAATAAAAGTTTGACTGAAATCAGTAATTCTAGAAGAATGTGGGTTACAAAGAAAGGAGAAAACTTGAGCTGACAAAAAGAAGAAATACTGTTATTGGTAAGACAAGTTTAGTAGATTAATGTCAAAATCTCCTAGAAGCAACAAGTTTTGTTTTCATTCTGTGTGTTGCTCGGATGGATGAATATATATGCAACTTAAAATCATATTTTATTTCTGAAAATTACTCCGATAAATGACGAATTCCTGTTATAGTGATATTGAGATAACTTCTTGCTTTGAACACTAAACCATCATGTATGAAAAGTTGTACGTGTAGGAGTTTAAACAAAATTATAACCTTACAAGTTTTGATAAAGATAAATAAATAAATAAAAAAAATTGATTTTAGTAAATATTTTGATGATTTATGTTCTGCGTTTTTGACGGTCGTTTTGATGGTCGTTTGATGGTCGTTTTGATGGTCGTTTGATGGTCGTTTTGTAATAGCGTTTTTGATGGTCGTTTTTGTTGGTCGTTTTGTAATAGCGTTTTTGATGGTCGTTTTTGTTGGTCGTTTTGTAATAGCGTTTTTGATGGTCGTTTTGCAATAGTGTTTTTGATTTTTGAAGAAAGTTGTTCAGCTCGTCAATGTTTTTTAAAGACACTTTTATTTAGATAGAATTAATTTGATTTTTGAAGTTCAAAATTTTGTTTCACCAAGAAAAGGATAGGCCTCTTAACAAAAAAAGCGAGTTGGTCGCAAAATGCTGTCATATGAACAAATTTGTGCTCACCAATTATAAGTCGAAAGATTGAATGGTTGCAGATTAATCCTTGATATTACGCATTAATCACTTTATAATTGTTGTATAACCATGCGAATTGATAATACGTCTGATTTATTCATGTTCCTTGGGGATTAGAAACGAAAATGTATAAACTTATTTCGTTGATTTCAGTTAGTATAGCTGATGAGTGTCAAACAACTACACGAAACTTCAAGTTCTATACATACTTCGAGTTTTTTCTCGTATCGTATAATAAAGATGCTCTGCTTTGCATTGAGCACTTTTATGGTTTCTCGAAACAATTTTATATACATAGTGTGTGATTACAACGTCACTGTTATTATCTCATTTTCCAAACACGTCTTGTTTGATTGCCTTCCCCTTCATATTTAAATAGGAATCTAATTAATATCGAATTTTCTGTTAAAAAGTTGTTAACAGCTGTTTAACAGATCGAATTTAAATTATCTCTCGGTTATAAATTTTAGACTTGGGCTATATCTTGATTGATCTGCAATAGTTTCATCTACAAATGTGATTTCTGTCTTAGAAGAGAAATATAACAAAATTAATTTTTAGCAATAGATAATAGAGACTTATAAAAAACAAGTTTTTTTTGCTATCAATGCAACAAACTTTGTTGTAAATATATTTTTCTTTTACTCTGAGGAAAATAATTATAACCTTCGAAATATAAGATACTATACCTCATATTTCAATAGAATAATTTAATATGGAAACGTCTCTCTTTCATTTATGACACTTTAGCTTTTGGATATATGTATCCTGTTCTTGTAATATGGAAACGACAGTATCTGTTTAATGACACATTAGATTTTGGATATGGTTACAAATGGTTTCCGTGTATCGTTTTTGTACTAATTGTTAAATTAAATTTGTCTGCGTAATAATAGCTTTAACATTTATGACACGAAAAATATTTTTTAAAAAAACTAAGATGGCATCAAATTGCATTGTGTGTTTTTCAATGAATGGGTTTAAACTTTTAATTATTTTTTGGCTTGTTTTAAACTGATCCAGTGTTAAATAGAAGCTTTTCGTTACCTAATTACCCACTCATAAACCTTTGAAAACATTCTAATGCATAAAGTTATCAGCATGTTTCACAGTATGGTGCTATCAACCGACAATCACAATAAAGTGAAAAGATATATAGCGACAAAGGTTATTGACATATGTTTAATTGGTCTGGATTAAATATCATTTTAGTTTCAGTGTGTTCTATGAATAATCATACAATTTGTTTAAATATGAAATTCTTAAGATTAAAGTTCTAATCTAAGAATTTCAATTGCTATTAGTAAATTCTGCTTGTATTAAGATAACTTCGCTGAACTTAATTTTTTGGATTACCTTTTTGTTATAATAATTATTGGTAAATAACTAGTTATAACAAGGACTAGTTTTTATCATGCTAGAGAAAATCCTCAAGAAGAATTTAACAATATATAATTTGCCGAACTCAAAATTTAGATGTTTACAAATTGCATAAATATTTAATTATTATTAATCAATAATCGATAAGAAAAATGATAAAATTAAATGGGAGAGAAAAAATCATGTTCCACGAGAAAGTAGATTGTCATATACTGATAACTTTGTCGAAATACTTTAAACAAAATAGAAATGACAAAGTAAATGTAATTATTTGAGTTATTAAAAACAATGATATAGTTTTTTTATCAATAGTTTTTATTATCCTTAACTTTGTGCACAAACGAGAGGAACTTTATCATTTTAAATCTCCATTATATTGTTGAATTACTTCAATTTAATTCGCTAGTTTCTCAGCGATATAGCTTGTATAAATTGTATTTACGAAAATTATTGTAAGTTTTAACGACAACTTTTATTTCCTGAGTAAATATCATCCTTCTACATGGCCTAAATACATAATTTTTAGAGACTAAAGCGAAGAAAGTTTTAATAAAAAGGAACTACAACAATTTTTGTCATTTGTACTAGGCGTGTTGAAACTGCTCTTTTTTAAACATAAAAGAAATATCAATCAAATATCAATTAAAAAGTCATTAGATTTTTTGAGAAATAACTTAAGAAAGAAATAACTATACAAGGTTAAAATAATCAACGTTTGCTGATTTTCGCAATTTACAGTGTACATTCTGACCAGTTTACCTTATATAGATTTGCTCACTGATATTTATTCAAAGAAATTAAAAAATCTTTTGAATTAAAAATTGCTATTATATAATTTAATTTATAAATTTTACTTTATTTACTAAGACCTAGACAGTTTGGACAGCAATTGAAACACGCTTTGTTACAAAAGAATTCAAAATTTGTCCCAAATAAAGAAATCATATCATCTTTTGTTAATGATTCCATTTATTTGCTTAATTACCAGGGCGTGTCGACTTGTAATGCGAAAGTTATAATTACGAATATATTTTTAAGTTCAACTGGCAACTTTAAATGATTAACTCTATTGTCAGTATAATATATAGTTACATTATACATATATATTTTTGCCTTACGGGAAGGGACGACAGATAGCCTACCGAAAAATAAGCTAAAGAATCCAAGTTTTAACCGATTTTTTTTAACTTATATGATATATTCGTAAAGTTCTGTTGTGTCAAAATACATTCTTTACAAACAATAAATATGTTTTTAAATGATATTCGCTATAAATTCTTTTTTAAGCATTAACTACATAAAAGAATTAGAGGGAAAAAGAATTGTTGTGTTTCTTCTTGTTAAACTTCATTGCTTGTCTAAGTGTTTTTTTTAATTTATATCGTATTTCAATACAATTTCGACTTGTTATTTTCAAAAAAGGGTTTGAGAACCAAAATACGCAAACCCGTTTTGTGGCGTCATTTCGGCATTAATTATAACTTTTAAAAATGAATTAAGTAAAAAAAATAAGCTTTTTGTTATATAATTTTCTTTAAAGAATACCTCGAGTATGGAATATTAACCAGGTTTAAAAGAAATTGCAAATCTTTTTCACGATATATCATCTGACATATTTTAACCAATTTTAACCAATAGAATACAAAATTTATCATTATTTTTACCATATAACCATTGAAATGGTTCAAATATATACTTCAACTTTTCTGTTTTCAGTGTTTGAGCTATTTACATATGCACTTTGGTTATATTTTTTTTTATTCATTTTTATTTTCCATTACTTCATGATTTCTTGTTTTTACCATTTAAAGATAAACGATAAATTTCATGTATTTTTTTACGAAATGTAGTCAAATCATCATCAAGGGAACTTTGTTTTAGAAGTTTCTGTTGAGTTCTTTTCCCAATCCGTTGTAACATTTTGGGCATATTGCTTTTCTGAATTCCTTGTACAATATGTGTACTCCCAATTTTCATGTGACTATTATTTCTTGTTTCTCTCAATGTATTTAGCATAGTTCGATATCTTATACATTCTTTTCCACAAATCCAGCCAAAGGTTTGAAGTTTGATTTTTGATAAATCATTACGAAGTTTAAAGTCTTTAAATATATTATCAACATCTGCGATCTTTGACTTTTTGTAAGAAGTAATGGATCCCATTGCGGAATTAGTAAATAAACCAATTATTAACAAAGTAAAAAACATGTCTTCCATCTCTAGATAGAAATATGAATGAAGCTGCATTTACGTGGCGCAGGACGATATAGCATGTAATTGTGATGTCAGCTTTGTTGTAATTGCGCTATTATCTGTTTGTCAAATAATTTATAACATAACTGGAATTAATTTCTTGATCCAATTTATAATATGACAACACCATCTAATTACCTACTTCTTTTAAAAAGGCAGATGATTAATTGAGAGAAAACTGAGTTAGATAGACTTAACTAGCTAAATAATTACATCTCGGAGATTCAATAATGTCCTTAAAACTATAAATAAATTGGATGTACCTTTTTATTAAAAAACTTTATTAAGATTAATGACAAAAAGTTATTACTTGGCTTAAGTTATGGTAAAAACATTGTTTTATGTTTAATAAAGAAGGCCAATCAATGCATAATCTGATGGTATTACTTTCTTTTGACCGGCACGAGTCGGTATCTTAATTCTAATGTAGTATTAAAATATTGAGTTTCAATGAGCATATTATATCATCATATAATCTTATTACAATAATCTCATCAGCAGAACACGAAGAATTTCTATATAAAATTTTAATAAAGAAAGTATAAGCAAGGTATTTTCGAAAATCTCTGAACATAAATAGAGGAGATTAAAAAGTAAATTACTTGATTTAGAGTAATACCAGATTACTCAAACTTCTTTTGTATGTACGATGATCGAAGTATCTAAAATATTCATGCTTGCAATTAAAAGATGCTTGTTTTTTTAACAACTAAGGCAACATATATATCTGTTGACTGCAATTCTATATTTTTATAAAGATTGATAAAGATTTATAAAGGAATACAAATGAAAACAGTAATAAATAAACATATTAGTAGATAGGAAACAAAATATGCAGCAGTTTTTATTATGATCTAAAACATCTTTCTCTGTCTAAATATTGTTGTTACGTTTTGAAATATTTTCCTATAAAAATATTCTAGTACCTCTACCTCTAGTACTCAGGTACTTTGAATCATCATAATGACAACGAAAATCAAAGTTGCTATTGCTCAGAAACTCAATACAAGCTGCAATACATGGTAGACAAAGTAATTTCGTAGTCATGTCACCAACAGTACCTGCAAGAATCTCTTTTTTCCCCCGAATATTTAAATACAAAATTAGGTGGTGCTCATCTCCAAAAGAATCTCTTTTTTATTTATGGTTTTCTTTATGAACATATGTAGCATAGATATTTCCATTCAATCTTTTTCATTAAACCTTTCATTTCCCATTCAAGCTTTATTATCTTCATTCAAGCTTTTATTATTTTCATTCAAGCTTTTTTTCATTTAAGCCTTGTTATTTATTTTGTTCTAATTCTAGTAGTTTCAACGCACTATAAGGCTTTCCTCAATGATAAAATGTAATTTCATATTGTCTTTAAAATTCATAGCTGAGTAGTCCGTTCTCTTATTTGATTTTTCTATACAAGATGGTCGTCTGTTTTCAAAAGCTTGTCTTTCAAACCCACAACTTATACATTACCCCTTTTTAGCGTAAGCTTCATACACTTTCATTTAAACACAACAGCAAGGTTTTCAATCGCGCCGAAAATATTTAAAATTTTAATCGTATCCCAGTTATCGTATGTAAATTATTAAATGTTGCTTTACGTCACCAGACATAAATACTAACGAAACTAATAAAAGCATGAGATAATTACAAGAAATATTAAAGATTCAATTATTGACTAATAAGAACAATAAATAGATACTAAAAAACGTAAAACAACATATAAAATAGCAGTATTATTAAACAATTGAGCATTTTTTTCAAAATCTTTATCCAAAGATATTTTAAGTCTCGCATGCAGCGAGATTTTAATCGTCCTTGTTAGTCAACATGTAAGATTACTCGATTCCAAAATATCTTATCGATTGCGTTTACAGCAGTTTATCGTTTTTTCAATTGAAGTAATGGAATTTTGACAAATTTATGCGTTTTTTTAAAAAACTT
Organism: Aglantha digitale; assembly: GCA_031471615.1. Taxonomy (NCBI): domain Eukaryota; kingdom Metazoa; phylum Cnidaria; class Hydrozoa; order Trachymedusae; family Rhopalonematidae; genus Aglantha; species Aglantha digitale. The sequence goes on from JAUELD010009431.1 coordinate 13,588, forward strand.
TCAACCAAAGTGGGCTGATATTTAATAATTTTAATCGATTAATGATTTTAATCGTTTTTGTTAGTCAATATGTTAGATTACTCGATTCCAAAATATCTTATCGATTGTATTTACGGCAGTTTGTGATGGATAGACAGTGCGATAAATAGCGTAGGTTTTGTTTCTTTCTTAGTAGGTTCCATTCCTATTTCAGCCCTAGCCTATCAGTTTGGTTAATCCTTTAGACGGCTCTTTACTTCTTTCAGTGATCCAGTTTCTTAATACATTTCAATATCAAATAACTTATTTCCCCACCCACCATTCCTAACCTTGCAGTTTGTTATTAATCAATTTCATTGGTGGTTATGTTCATTTATTTTGTTTCTTATTTTATGTTAGGTCTTGTTTCGGGTTGAGAAGTTTATTATATTTACGAGTAACCGCCTCTTTTACATTGCATGTTTTGAACATAATGTATGAATAACTTCTGACACATGGCTAACAAAGCTTGTTTTTTATCTCACAACAGAAATTATTAACTAAGGTAAAATCTTATTAAAAACTCATTTATAAATGCTCGCAGAAGCACAAATTTCGTCATGAGGTTTAAATAAGATACAATTTTATTAAAATGATACAACTTCTTTCATCAATTCACTCCAAATCTTCAGGTATAATTTATTTACAAAATATGATTATTTATACTAAAATTATATACTCATTTAATAAATTCATTAAAATTATCAACTCATTTACAATTTAATAATATTGTCTTTATATATTTGTATTAGTAAAAATAAGTTTTTAAAAAAAATATAAATTCTTATTTTCTTTCTCTTTATAAAAAAGTCAATTCAACTCTTTTTAAGAAAACGAATCCCATTTTTATTATGTTTAAAAACAATCAACTACGCTGCACGAATAACGAACTCCAGAAAAATGTCCCTTGTGAATATTTTAAAATGTAAAAAATACCGAATGATAGCTTATTTAGTAAAATAAACCAAAAGAAATATATTAACAAAAAAAATGCTAAAAAACACTGAAAATTTAATGTCGATTATCTTAAATATTAATTCGGTGTTAGAAGCCATTGGCTAATTTTTGTATACTTTTTAAAAAGGTCCTTTAAACCAGTCGTTTTATATATTGCATACATAAGCACGTAAACATTTTACCTAAAAGATTTTAAGAAACCTGATTACTTTGTTAAAACGCAATCGAAAAGAAATTTCGAAATCGAATAATCTAACATGTTGACTAACAAAAACGATTAAAATCTCGCTGCACGTGAGTCGTTAAATATCAGCCCACTTTGGTTGAATATTTTGTAGAAAAACGCATATTTTTGTTAAAATTCCATTATTTCAATTGAAAAAACGACAAACTGTCGTAAATGCAATCGATAAGATATTTTTGAATCGAGTAATCTAACATGTTGACTAACAAAGACGATTAAAATCAGCTCACTTTGCAGCTCAGTTTGAATAAAAAGCTCAATTGTTTAATAATACTGCTATTTTATATGTTGTTTTACGTTTTTTAGTATCTATTTATTGTTCTTATTAGTC